>VKHI01000022.1:0-17109 GCA_015145745.1 Poterioochromonas sp. DS
TGTAGCTCAGGGGTAGAGCGTTCGCTTTGCACGCGAAAGGTCTAGGGTTCGATTCCCTATTCGTCCAATCTTTTTCGACTCTCTTGCTTGCGGCGTAATTTTAAAAGAAAAAGTTGACAAAATTTTTATTTTTCGTATTTTGTCTTTACTTCGTTTCTGAAACTTACTATTTGTCGGAGTGTCAGGGTGAGACCTTGGTCCTATCGTTGGAACGATAGTGCGACCTTGAATTTTCCCGCCTTTGAAGTGTCGATCACTGTGACTTTCTTTTTTTTTGATGCTTTGGCTGTACATTTAAGATTATTCGCTGCTGGCTGCAAATTGATCTTTGGCCTTTATCTATAAGAACGCTTTAGAATTAGAGTCACGAAGTAACGAGCGTTTTCTGTGATATATTAAATATTGAGTTTCACCAATTAGATAAATGTCTAGTGATTTTAAATGACGTGGACCTACGTTGCAATTAACTGTCTTTCTTCGAAACCTTCATATTACAAATTGCGCAGTTTGCGATTTTATCGGGAAGTCGCAAACCGCAACTTAGCTTTATTCGGGCGTCAAGAAGCGAATAGAGAGAAAAAACCAACCTTTTTGAAAAGACCCTGTACTCGCAAAGAATTGTTAAATGCTTTGTTTAAATTAGATTGCCTGTTGTCAATCAGAAATGGTGTTTTTCAACACTTCAATTAGTATCGGAGCGAGTCATTCCTTTTCTTGCTGTTCCTTTGAATACATACAGTATTCTCAAAAATGGCAAAGATCAAACAAAAAAATCAAAAATTATATAGTTGAAAAAGACGAGATACAACTTTGAAAGGGATGATCTAGTTACAGAAAACGCAATCCCGAAACACAGTAAAAGGGAGCTTTTCGATTTCGAAGTCGCCGAATTTTTTTGTTGATGGAGGAAAGGAGGCTTTTTGACTTAATGACGGCGCTCTCGATATTACGGGCGTGTAGCTCAGGGGTAGAGCGTTCGCTTTGCACGCGAAAGGTCTAGGGTTCGATTCCCTATTCGTCCAATCTTTTTCGACTCTCTTGCCTGCGGCGTAATTTATAGAAAAACTTTTTCCATTTATTATTTCTTATTCATCAAGAATCGATAAAATGCTTAACAAAATTTTCACTATTGCGGGATCGGCGATACTATTCTTTGCCGCCTACTCCTATCGACAATGCAAGTAATTTCTTTTTTCTCGTTTTTCTGTTATTAACAGATAAACATTGGAACAGATAAACATTTTTTGTTGGCTCAAGAGATTGAAGAAGTTCCGAAACCAAGTCCTCAGGTAACCTCCTAGCTTCTCTTTTTCACATTTAGTATCACTCTTCGATTAGATTATCATCCAATTAATTGTCGGATTTTTTTTGATTTTATTGGGTCAACTCATTAATTTAAAGCTGAAAGACATTCGAATAGCTGCTGAGATTAGAAACAAATCATATGAAGAGGTAATTAGCCGAAACGACTTTATCACTTTTAATAGTCGTGGAAGAGCCTTTGCGCAAAGATTTGGTGGCAATTCTATTTCTAAATAAAAATATTTTCCGTTACTTAATAATATTTATTATATAATAAATAAACACTTAACAAAAATCTCTTCTCATCTCCTTCTCTTCCCATCTTGAGTTTTTTCATTTTCTCACCAACAATTTCTTACATGCTATCATATCAACGGAGTCCACAGGAATCTTAAAGATGAAAAATTAAGTTTAGAAATTAGCAAGTAGAGGATTATGAGGATCCAACGATTCTAAGATAGATCTATATAAAGGTATATCTTTCACACTAGGATCATTTTCATTCGACAAGAACTTCACAACTAACAAGCGCAAGGCGTCTTTCCTTTCCTCTACATTCATTTGCCGCTCACTGAGGGACTAAAGAAAGTAAAAATAGACAGTTACCAAAGAATCAAATCAGAAATAAATTTAATTAAGGCGCTCCTTACATGTAACTCCGCCATTCTTAAGGCAGCTTTCTTCTCCTTCTCCACCCTCTCGGCAATATCAGCCTCTATCTTATCCAGAGAAATTGCGGAAGGACCTTTCACATAATTGATTAGAGAATACACAATTGTACCGGCTGGATAATCATGTCGAAGCCCTTCTTTCGCCTTACTCTGAATCACCATTCCTAACACTTGTGATATCTCTAACACTGAATGAATCATATCTTTCGGGCAATCTGGAAGAATCTTCGTCAAATCAGATGCACTAATAGGATCGCTAACCATGAGCTTTGATAGTACTTTACTCACAACAAATTTGTAAGTTGGACGAGGGATTTTAATTGGCTCCCCATCATTACCACCATTTGTGTTACTCGCGGCAGAGGATTTTGGATTGGTATTGGTGCCGTTTGTTGATGATAAAGGAGCTGAATTAGGCAAGGATGAATTAGGGGCTACATTCGCTTGGGAAGAAGATGGAGGCTGAGACGACTTTCGCCCAACGGTTGTGGTGATACTACTCGCAGTGGAGGTGGATGGAAAAGGGATTGGGACACCAGCTGCATTTAAAGGAGGTCTACCACGAGGTCGTTTGATCAATGGCGAATTGGAACCATAGTCAGAGCCAGTTGTGGACATTTTCCTCGCATTCCCGGCAGTCCAATTGGCTGTTTCAGCTTTACTAAAGGATTTCTTTCGCTTTTTCTTGTTTTGATTCATATCACTACCTTCATAGTAGTTATATTCACTTGAATAGTCCAAAGATTTTGATCGTCGAGCCTTTGGTCTTGTATAATTTGGTTTTGAAGTTAAATTGGTATCTGTATTTGCAGGGGGTAAATACGATGAGTAAGCCGAGGGAATTGGATTTCCACCAACTGAAGTTGATTGAGGCTTAAATGACTCATTGGATACCGAAGGATTAACGTAATCTGAAGAGTAATGTGGATGAAATTGATTCATGAATTCCCTTTCTCCTCAAATCTAAAACCAACAACCCTTTCCCAAGTTATTTAATTTAGGCGCTACCACCAGCCCCTCTGGTTATAAGAGATATTGAAGCAATGACGATCATTCAACTTATTTTCTCGTTCCTTGTTTCATTACTTACGATGAAGTGTTACCAATCCTATAGGATTCTATCTCCAAATAAGAGATATTGGGGTTTGAGTTCATTTGTTCGTGGGCTGGGCGATAATGGCGTGAGTGAATCAGTTCCGGCAGAAGTAACAATAAGTTCTAAACAGGATTTTCAATATAAACTTCTCGATCATGGGAACTTTCAGCGATTAGAAAAATTTGGTAATTATTTGGTTGTTAGACCAAGTAAAACATCTCGTTTCAAACAACAGATTGATCCTGAAAAGTGGGGAAGAGCAGATTTTAGATATGTTACGGATACACGAACAAATACAAGTCGATGGGAGAATATTGAAGAAAAAGATTTTTCTGATTGGATTATTCAATTCAATCACATGAAGTTCAAGTTATCAACTTATGATGGAGGGCAAGTAGGTGTTTTCCCTGAACAGTTGAAGCAGTGGGGATGGCTAGGGACAACCATTCAAAATCACTTGACTCGATCAGAAAATAATAAACAAAATCAAACCATAAATATTCTCAATGCATTTTCATATACAGGTGGGAGTACGCTGGCGTGTTTAGTTAATCCAAATGTTCTGGTAAGCGAATTTGTTGTTCGTCACTCTCGCAGTATTTACATTTCATGTAGGTTACAAATTTAGATTCTTCAAAGGCATCCACACAAGCAGCAAAGGATAACTTTGCTTTATCTACAGTTCAAGGAAAGGTTAGATGGATTGTTGATGACTGCCAGACCTTCATTAATCGAGAGATAAGAAGAGTCCAAGAGAGTGATAATTACTATCATGGATTAATCTTTGACCCACCTGCATTTGGTCGGAGTAAAGATAAAAGAACTTGGCAGATTAATCGGGATTTACCGATTTTAATTGATTCTATTCCTCAACTATTGTCAAAGAAAAACCCTCTGTTTATCTTAATTACTTGTCATGATCCGAGTTGGCCTGAGGAGAAATTAGAGAATTATTTATTTAATGTAATGAAGAATGCAGGGATACATGGGTTCTTCGAGAGAGGAAGGTTGAGGATTAACAGTAATGTCAAAGGGAAAGGTAATAGATTAGATTTGGGTAGTTATGTGAGATGGTCCCGTTATCCAGCTGAGAAAATAGAATTGAATAATAGTGAAGATCAATAGAAGAATAGTTTTTTTCAGGGTAATTACTTCCAATATTTCTCTTTTATAAGTTGTTTATTTTTTAAGGTGTAAAAATTTGCAGTGCACTCACTCTCTAATCTGAGGGCTTGGGCTTTAATTCGCCCAAGCCCAGTGTCATTGAATAAGACGAAAAAAAGAGAAATTATATTCCATTCTTGTCCTCTCTTCACAGCCTCCTTCTCCTCCAATACAACGACTGCACACGATCTACACAGAGAGATTGTCTTGAGGATAATTTTACAGTATCAGGAAACGAATCTAGAGAAACATCAGAAGTTGTTTTGTGCAAGTTTTACTGCAGTAGAATGCAAGCATTGTAAAGAGGTCTTTGAAAAGGTTTGATAACAATAATATTCGAGATATTATATTTGAAGGATATCTTTTCAACAATTAGATTGAAACAAATTCCAAGATATTTGAAAGAAAGTTTAGTCATTTCAACGATTGTAAAGTATTGATCCTATACCATGAACACCACAGCCAACTCAGCGAATGGAATTGATGATTTAATTAAATTTTATTTACAAGCACGTGGATACCAGAAAGCACTTGAAGCGTTAGAACAAGAAACAACAGGAAATAATAATCATCTTGTTACTCAGCCATCATCTTCTTCACTAATCACAGCAGATTCCACTACAGCGATGGAGGTCACTGACATCACCAACGTCGACCATAAAGGTGGAAATGGCGTCATTAAGGAAAAGAATATTGAAAAATTACTGCTAAATGCGGCAGAGTCTTTATGCTTCCTTGGAGTGAAGCAAGGCGATGTTCTGAGCTATCGTAAGGAATATGATGTCATTCACTCATGGATGAACCAATCCCTTGATACTATACGACCTTATCTACAAGCTATTAATTTCGCATTATTTGTGTATTGGTAAGTTACTCTATTCTTTGTTTTTTCTTTGTTAATGTCTATTTTCTAGTTATATTGGGTTAATAAGATTTGGTGAACCAGTTATAGCAAATGAATTTTGGAATATCTATCATTATGGTTTTATGATATACTTTCAGAATGAAATGGATCAATTAATTTTATTACAATCTAAAGATCAATTAGAAGATGAAGAATTCCTGAAAGCGAATACATTCATGTAAGTGTAATAGGAGCTTTTAGTTTCTCTTATGTGCTCACTCTGTCTCTCTCTTTATCTGTATAGTAACTGTGTCATTCATGATAAATTTATTATTTATTTAAATTCATTTACTTTCAATCTTTTCACTTATTTTTTATCTCATCATGAATTAATTCTATTAGCTTCCATTATTAATGATAAAATCATATTCCAGAAAATCAATCATGATCAACAATCTAATCTTGATATCGACTGTAATTCTTTACTACAATTACAAAATTATACACCAGGTAAGACGAAGAAAATTGTTCTTGACTCATTGACTTGATTCCCCTTATTGTAAGGTCATAATGAGAGTTCATCTAGCAGTAATCCCTTATTCCAGAAAATTGCTTTGGGAGTACCAGGAACAGGTGAATTATTACAGATATTGCGAGAGAAATCATTATTATTTCGAGAGATTATGATCCCTGATCTAAGGAAAGATCAGATCTATAAAGTGTGGATTGATAAACTGATTCGTCCAAAGGCGACGTTAATGAAGATTTTACAAAATACTCCTTCCTCCTCATCTTCTTCATCAGGTCCTTCATCTTCCATAGTTAATAACGTCAATACAAACAATCTAGATGAAGCGAGGAAGAAGTTACAACGTGTGACGAGCTCTCCTGCCGCGACTTC
Source organism: Poterioochromonas sp. DS (assembly GCA_015145745.1). NCBI lineage: Eukaryota > Synurophyceae > Ochromonadales > Ochromonadaceae > Poterioochromonas > Poterioochromonas sp. DS. Next base: position 5,979 of record VKHI01000022.1, read on the forward strand.
ATCAATTGCACCGGCGCCAGCTCTCAATGCGTCTCCTCAAAAGGCAGGTAAACCCGAAGACAGTGCGATGGAAGTTGCCAATAGTTCATCCTCTGCTACGAATAAAGAGGAACCTGCAGATAATACGTGGACATCACTCGAAGTTAACCCTCGATCGTACACCTCCCACTCAATTAAGGCTAATCCTTTAGAGCCTTCCATAATCTTTGGAACCATTAGCAACTGTGATGAGGGATTAATCTCTCTTCGATTGAACCCTACTGTCACTCAAGCTGTCTCGGGCTATAGGGATAGTAATGTGCGAGTTTGGAGGCTCGATGAGAACGCCAATGATGCGTATGACGACAGTAAATCTTATCAATCAGCCTTTGGGAAGATTTTGAAAGGTGGAATGTATGATCTTAATGAAGTTATCCCAAAGCCAAAGGAAGCATTTAACTCCGAGTATACTTACCAGCAAAACCGTCAATTTACTCAGAATCATAAAAGGTTTAGTAATGGCCGAAGTGGTGGGGGTATGGATGCTGGAAGTCGTCGACGATATCCGATGATTGAATTTAAAGGTCATTCAGGTCCTGTTTATTCTGTTGATCAAAATTGCACCGACCGCGTCATATTATCGTCTTCTGCGGATGAAAGTATTCGTCTTTGGGATACAGCTATCCTGCAATGTGTCGGAAAATATGTCTGCTCAAGTATTGCTTGGGATGTGCAGTTTAATCCAATTCTTGACTATTACTTCGCTTCTGCTAATCAAGATGGCAGTGTTAGTCTCTACGCTACAGATCGTACAGTGCCAATCCGAATGATGACAGGTCATATTAGTGACGTTAATTGTCTAAGTTGGCACGGGAATAACACCTTCCTAGCAAGTGGGAGTGATGATAGAACAGTGAGATTATGGGATATTCGTTCAGCCCAATGTAATCGTCTCTTAAAAGGATCAAATTCACCTATAACGTCAATTAGTATATGTGGTGTCGGTAATTTATTAGCAGCGGGGAATGAAATGGGTAAGATCTATTTATATGATTTGAGAACGTCTAGAGTATTATCGGTACTGCATGGTCATGATAGCACAGTGTATTCTTTAGCTTTTAATGAAGATATTTCGACTTTAGTCTCAGGAAGTCATGACTGCTCAGTGAGGATATGGGATTTATATCCAGCATATGATACTACCTTTGTTTCTAGCGCAGCTTATCAGGTGAATGCTCCTATAGTGGGCAATGAAACTACAACTCCAAGCAATACCCCTTCCACTTCTGTTCTAGGGGGTGTGTTAGGTGGTAGTATTGGAAGTCAAAGTGCTTCTTTAGAGAATTACGTGACAAAGGTCATAAAGTCAAGACATTCCTTCTTTACAAAGGCTTCGCCGGTCTATCATGTTGGGTTTACGAGTGAGAATCTTGTCTATGCTGGTGGTCCATGCAGTTTCGAAACAGCTGCAAGTAAGATATATAATCTTGTTCCCTATTTTTCACTCTAATTGTTATTACTACTAGGCTCGCGAGAGAAATATCTCTTTCAGACGAATCAAGGAAGTGGAGGACACACGAACACCTCGTCTTCGAATAAAACAGTTATTACAGAGCAAGAAGCAGTGAATATTTTAGGTATTAGTGAGCCAACAACATCTAATGGTTAGGATTTCAGATTAGTTTGAAAAAGTTATTCTCTTAGTAAAATTATTTGTTGTAAATTCAATTTTCAATGTCTCTAAAGGTTGATAACCGTTTTTGAATAATACGATCGATTTCCATCGTATAGTAATACGCGTGGTTCTTATGAGAGAATCTTTTGACAAAGAAGCTTTAAACAATCACTGCAAAGGAAATAGCACTTGAATCATGTCGAGACGAACATCAAGCAACATAAGAAAACAGACGACTGATACTGATGATAATGGGAAAAATAATTCGAAAACTAATAAGAAAGGAGTCAATGCTGCTTCATCATCATCTTTTCAAAGCTTTTTCACTTCGAATAAACAAACCTTGTTTAAGATTGGTTATGTTGTGATTATTGGATTTATTGGTTATTTTGGATATTTAATCTATCAAAAGAGTCAAACAGGTATACAGAATTTAATCAATATTAATAATAAATTATTAAATCAAACTTTATCCCTTCATGATTATAATCAATATAACTCATTACCATACCTCTTTTACTGTGATCGTGATCGACCGTACTCATCAAAACACAAGTCTTCATCATCAAAGGATAATGCAATTGAATCATTGCCATCAATGTTCACGAATTTAAATTTACAAACTTTTTCATTTCCTTTGAATTTCGCGATCTTAAACTGTTCACAGGTATCAACCCTCCTCCCATCATCAGAACAAGGATCACAAAAGGCTTTAACCATCTTTGATAAATTTAAATTAAAGAAAGAGTATAAACCAATCATTTGGGGAAAATCACCTTACAATCGTCATTACTACAAGAACATTCAAGCAACACCACAAACTCAATTAAAAGATTTTAATTCTATGAAAAAATTCATTGATCATTACCTTTCACCACATGCCATTCCTATTGAATCAAATAAGAAATTAATGAAGTATTGTCAATATTCATCTAATAAATATATTACCCATGACAATAATGATATTAATACATCACCTACCTGCATTATTATATTAAAAGGTAATAAATATAATACTAAATTATATTCTGAATTAGAGAAAAGATTAGTTAGTAATTATTTAAATATTCGATTTGCATTAATTGATTCCAATAAATTAAGATTGAATCATGAAGATATTGATACTATGACATCAGATCATTTCGGTATGAAATTATTTGCGATTAGAAATGGTACACATTATCTTGAAATGACAAATCCTACAACATGGGATTATATGGATACTTTTGTCTCTCATGCTGCGTCAGTGCCTATCTCTGATTATATTAAGTCTGAGTCAGGTGCTGTCAGTCTGGTTAAGCCAGGTGCTCTAAAGGCTAAGCGAGATAGATCAACTCCTAAGCGAGATAGTAAGAAGAAGAAACCAGTTGATGAAGACTTGAATGAAGAAGAGGAAGAAGAGACTGAACCAGTTCCTAAGAAGACGAAGACAAAGACATCGAAACCAGCCAAACCTCAGAAGAAGGAAGAGAAACCAGCGAAAGAGACTCCTCCACCTCCCCCATCGAGTGATGAAGAGGAGAATGAAGAAGAGAAGGAGAGGCAGCGATTGGAGAGAGCAGAAAGAGAGAGGAAGATAAGAGAGAATATGGATCGCCAACAAAGAGAGCATCTCTATGATACTACTGACGGAGATGAAGATGATTCGCAAGAGAACGAGGAAGTAGATGAGGAAGAAGAAAGCATCATTGAGCTTTAGACAATCGAAGTAGTGAAAGAGAATTAATACATTTAAAGAAGAAATAGTGTTACTGTTTGTTGAATCTTAAGTTAAACTTAAATAATGTATTGAAATTATCTCACGAAACATCACTTGTCCTATCTACTCATATTACTTACATCATAACTATATGAAGACTCAAAACTACTATCTATCTAATTATATATCTACACTAATATCAAAATAAGAAGGGATCGAATCAACTCATGAGAGATTGGTGAATAGAGTCAAAGATCTTTGACTACAGATGAGACGATTTCGTCCTAACTCTACTGCTACCTCCTCCACCACCATTTCCTTCTCCTTCTAAGGTGCTATCAGATGTGAGGAAGTCTGGATTGTTGGAGGTAGAAGAGGATTGAGGAGTAGGAGATGGGTTTTGTGCACTTGAAAACAATTCCTCTCTCGTCTTTCCGAAATAATCCAATGCATTGACGGAGACATTCCTACTTGTATCATTTGGGGTATTTAAAATATTATTATTAACTTCATTCTTCACTTTCCCGAGATAATAATCGAAGGATCTAGAAGGAGCTCTCTTCCCAACTCTTCTCAGATTGCTTTGATAATCGTCGATGTTAAAGGACCATGGGTCATTCTCATCCTCTTCCCACACTCCTTCAAATAGTTCTGGATCATATCCAGCATAACCGACATCCCCTGGCTTGAGGCCATTAATAATTGGTCCTTCACCGTGGTGGTGGTGATGGGGATCGTAGTAGGGATGATTTGGGTTCAAGGAGGCGACAATACTACTCGCTTCATCGTATTCCTCTCCAACGATGCGATGTTTATCGACAAGATCTTGAAAATCTTTCCCAATTGACCACGTCAGATAAATAACAATAGCGGTGAGAATGAGTAGAGGGATCTCGGAGAAAGTTCTCAGTTGATCAATATTACCAAATGAAGCAAAAGTGATCATAGAACCGGTCGCTTTAGCTAAACGTGAACCAAAGACATCAATCCAAGCTTTTGCTTTGTATTTAATCGCCTCAGATGTAGGGATATAAAGCAACTCCTTGGCAGGATCGTGCAGAGAGAACAGCATTCCCTTCAACGTTGAGACGAAGAAGAATAAGACCCAGATCTTCGGAACAAAGGATATAACAATGACTGCGATCATTAATGTGAATGGAAAGACTAATAATGAATTTTGAACTCCTATTGTATGGACCATATAGGAGAAACCACATAATGAGAGGACTAATGAGATGAGGTTCGTCATCTGACCGAAATGTCCGAGAAGATTTGCAAAGCGATCAGTAATATGTCCTTCACTAACAATTTGTTCAGTTAATAGTTCAGGATGAATAGTTTGTTTTGCACCCATAATTTTAAATTCAAAGTCTAAGATGACGACAACAATATCATAAACACAGGAGACTGCGAGGAGTTTTAATACATATGGATATTTAATAATTAGAGCTAAACCTTCATAAAACCCACCCACAACTTTTAGTAGTACACTTATTACTTTAGATAATAGCCTGAAAAATGATGGGAAAGGTAGGTTGAGCCCGTGGAAGATGTTAAAGGAAGTGTCAGTGGCGGGAGCTGTTTTACTCTTCCTGGTATCTACTGGAGGCAAGAAAGGATCAACAGAAGATTCACTGTCACTACGAACTTTAGCTTTCATATGCTCTGTGGTATAGTCTTTGAAAGTAATGTGGTAGGCTTTGATGAGGAGACTGACGGACAGAATGAAGATAGAGCCGAGAATAAATAAACCAGGGATTGTGATTGTGGCAGCATGTGCGGCAAAGGTCGAGCCAATAATTGCTCCAATTTGTGCAATAGCAATAATTAATCCATAGGCACCTTTGGCATCCTCGAGATTCATGACAGAGTTAGTAAAGGACCAAAACAACGTCACTGTGAGAGATCCGTAAGATTCCACGAGACAGTAGGTTATCCAACCCAATGTTCGATCAGGACCCAACTTACCATTACCTAATCCGATCTTTTCATCAGCTAACAGGGCAGAGAGAATCAACATAATAATGCAATACACCACACTGACAATATGAAAGAGCATTGGTTTTCCGACAACAGAAGTGAGGAAATCGTATATACAAACAACAATTAGGGTAGTTACTACAGAGAGTAATTTAGCTATAGGTTGATATTCCATGCCAACCGTGTTAGAAAGGACAGGATCTTTCAGTGAATCCAAAAGCCAGAAACCAGCAATGATACAAGCGAGAAGTAATCCATGATAAAGAACTTTTGGAACTTGTTCTTCTTCAATATAAAAAGTTCTACTTATAATTGATAAAATCCATCTCCAACAGCTTCTTCTCATATTTCAAATAAATTGGAATTAGCTGATTAATCAGAAGATCATTCATATAAATTTTTGCCTGCAATAGGCTGCAGAGTAAATTTTAGAAAATGTTGATGTTCCAAAACTCTAAATTCTGTAAAGAATACTAAAGAATATGGAGTTACTAAAATATCGATTAATTATTGAGGTAGAAGTTGATTACGATTGAAATCTCTCTCGAAGGACTTTACTTTTTAAGATGAATTCAGAGCTCGCAGGGATCGGACATTTGATTCAAGAAAATGCTAAATCACGTTGGCTTCATCCAGAAGAAATTTTCTTACTTTTACTGCGACCTGCAGAGATGAACTTTCCACTACAATCTCGATACTTGACAACACCAAAAGGTAGGATTTATTTAGGATCTTTATTCTCAATCTAATTTATTTTTCGTAGCTGGAGATTTATTAGTGTTTTCTCAGACTAAGAATGTCAAGGATGATGGTATTGAGTGGGCGAAGTAAGATCATTGGAACGATTTTTCAATGTAACGGTTTCACTCCTTTGTGGTTATTTTCTCTAGAAAAAAGGATAATAGTCGATTACAAGAGACTTATATGAAGATAAAAATCAATGATGTCGAGTTGATTCAGGGAGTATACGTAAAAGCTGCGTCAGATGAGGTAAAAGTTACAAATTAGTGACTCACAATTCTACCTTTCAATAACGCTCTTGTATTAGATGTTCAAGCGTCGTATCTACAAGTTAATTCATCCTAATAAAGCAGGAGGAAAATGTTATTTAGTTGTACATTATCGTTATGATGTGGATGATTCCAAGGCGAAAGGATTAGATGAGAATATTCACTTACTCGTCTATCAATATCTCAAACAAGAGAAAATGTATCAACAAGTAGAAATGCCGAATCTTCTTCCCTCTCCAGTGAACTCATCATCCTCACAATTCAATGATAATGGTATGAAAGAAGAAAAGGATTTCTTCCCGACTGTCACTGTGGATTCTTCTCAATATCCTTCCAATGACTATAACCTCACCTGTGATCTTATTGAATTTTCACCAAAATTTACCGTTTCTGGGATTTTACCTGAATTTGATCAATCTTTATTAGTGATTTTGTCTCAGAACTTCAACGAAATGACGCCGATTAAGGTAATTCGGCACACACTTCTTTTGAACCAACACTGACTCTATTCTTTTAGATCCGCTTCGTTCATGAATCAAACGTCTTTGTAGATGTTGGAGCAGTATTTATCACCCCTCATGTGGTAAAGTGTATGATTCCTAGTGATTTGAACCTAGGAGTATGGCAGCTCTTTCTTCTCAACTCTGAGGTGAGGAGAGTACTACGACTTATTTCCCTTCGACGTAACTCTTTGCTAGTCAAGCCATGTTTATGGGTGCACAAAGACTGTATTCGAAGTCTGCGAATCCCCACTTGCTGGTACAAGTGCCTCCCTACTACTGTTTATTCGTGTCTTACTTTTGTGTAGGGATTAATCGCGCTGAATACGATATGGTAGAAGAAGATGATTATAATCATGTCTTAGGAAAGAGGAATCACTCATCTCCAAGAAAATTTCCTGGGCAAGCTTCTTTCTTTCCTAGCGAAGAACAATATGACCCTGATCGTCAGTGTAAAATTCGCTTTGTTGAAAAATTCAGCAGCTTCCGACAGTCGGCGATGGGAGCGTCAACCGACAACATGCAAATTGATCCTGTAGGAAGCAATGGTACCAATAACGACCCACGGAGACAGCTGGAACACTCAAACAGCACAGCTGGCTTTCATTGGTTAGATGATCAAGAGCTATCTAAGCTCACCAACACGGAATTAGAATCAGCAATGGATAACTATTTAATTCAAGCAAAACAACAGTTAATAAGCATCGCAATGACAGATGAAGACACGATTCGAGCAGAGATTGATGCTTTAGATTCTTATGGGTTTAATCTTTTACATTATTACTGTACAAACAATTTCATTATTCTTATTCCTGAACTGTTAAAGAAAGGGGCACAAATCAATCAAAGAACAGAGGAAGGATTAACACCTTTACATCTCGCTGCTGCTTCAGGGCATTCTGATGTAGTAGAGTTGTTACTGAACAACGGTGCCGATATCAAAGCGGTAGATTTCGATGGCGAGACGGTTGTTGACGCGGCTGCCAACAACGGTCATGAGACCATAGCCAATCGGTTGGAACAGGTATTAACCTGATTCATATGTATAAATTTTGTGTTATTTTTGTGTCTGCCTGGTAGATCGCGAAATCTCAAGGCCAGTCATCCCCTCGTTCGAATAGAAAAGGGCGATTGAGTATCAAGAAGACAGACGCTGACTTGGAGGGAGAGAATCCAAACAGTTCAAGAATGTTACAAGAAGCATTTAGCTCCTTATCCTTAACTGATAAAGTTGCTTTATCAATGACCGAGAACCAGTCAGTGATCTCTGAGACTGACAAAGAATCTTTACGTCATGCCATGAATCTGATGGGACCTAAGGAGATTCAGCATGTTGAGGATGAGGTACTTCCTATCATGCTGTCTTTTTTTCACTTTAACCTGTTGTTGGGTGGGATAGGTTAAGAAAATTCAGAATAACGTCAGAGGATGGATTTTAAGAAAAAATTATATTAGTCTGAGAGAGGCAACGAAGACATTACAAGTGGCATGGAGGACTAAAAGGGAAAAATCAGTTCACATCCCATCATCCAATAGCAATGATCCAAATCATCCTTCAAAATCATCGTCACGACCCGAAGATCTTATTCACAATCGAAATAGCAACAATTCCTTGCGATCAAACTTTCTTGACGCTCGAGCTAACTCGAAGACAATGATGGCGTTTGATCCTGACTCCTTTGCCAATGGTGAAATTGATGACGAAGATGCTGTGTCCGCTCTAGTCAATCTTTCGCGATTTAATTCCAATAACTCTGATATTTTCGCGAATGAGGATAAAACAACTGGTACTACTGTTGCTAGTAATGATGGACGCCCTGGCTTAACAAGATTTGCATCTGTGAATTCTCGAGGAAATGGCCGAAAGAATCCTTTCTTCGTAAGTGATGATGATCACGAGAAAGGAGGAAGTGATCGTGGCGTCGTGACAAGAGAGGATAGCAGTATGTCTCTCGAAAACTACCGTCAGAATTCTTTAACTTTACCTGACTTGAGAGGGAACATTGCTGACGATGAAAGAAAGAAAGAAGTGCCTGGGAATGAAGAGCAGGAGAGAGCTGCGGTGAAGCTGCAAGCATTGTTTCGAAAAATTAAATCACAAGATAATAAGAGCACTCCATATCGAAATGCATTAAAACAGTTACATGCAAGTAACATTATTCAAAGATCATTGAAACGATGGATTAGTAATTCACGAGGTGTCGGCTTTCCTTCAGCTCCTTCACCTATGGTTCCTGGAAATCAAACAAACCCTCCTGTGCGAGCTCCATTTCCGACCAACTTTCCTTCTTCCTTCCCTAACTCCCGCAATTCCTTTCCAACGAGTTATCCGACCACGCAGACTGATTTATACCCACAGTCCGATCAGTTGCCTGGTCAAGGAACGAACGATCCAAATCCACCCATCTATTCATCTGGTTTCTCACCAATGAAACCAGAATATCGGATGGATTCATTGCAATCGGAGTTATTTGATGAAATTCTTGCGATACCAGACAACGCGAATGATTAGTCTGTTAAGTTTCTGATTCGGACCTTCTCTTCTTTGTCCTTATTGTTTCTCTCTTTCTGCTTAGTGTGTTATTATGAGGTCGTTTCCTCTCTTTCTTTTGCTATCAATCACTCACTGTTCTTCGTATTTTTATTTTTATTTTTTTAATTTTGTACATGCTTTCTAGAGACTATATACGATACGTCCATTTCTATCCCAACTAAAACTTTGATCCATCTTCGAATGAATGAAGGAGGTACTAAGAAAAGATGCGAAGGAGTTCATCAGAACAGAGCCTTCGCGAGAGAAAAGTAGACGAAGGATGAATAAAGGGTTAATAGTTTGGAAGTATTTTGAATTTATCCTTATTACTATAGTTCCCATTGAAATAATTTAAAATGATTACTCGATGAGAACATTGACTAAATGGGTAGAGATATGAAGAATTTGGAAGGTCTACACTAGACAAGTGAGAAACTACATTAATACCACAAAAACCAATCAAACTACCATGCAGTGGGTTGCTATTTATCACTGCAAACTTAGACTACTTTAATCTAATATATATACAAGTCTACAAACTAATTGAATAAACCACAGTAAGGGTACTTGAAATACATTAAAATTTCTTGACGGTGAGGGTAGAAGATGTGCAAGTATCTTCCCCAATCACATCTTTTGGGCAGGTTCTCTGGGTGGTTGGAACCCCATTTGATTGATTCCAGCAAGTGTATGCACCTGATAGATACTTGCCAGAGTCACACTGAAGGGCGACGTAGCTTGATCCACCAAAGTCATTACGAAGAGTGGAAGCAGAGATGGTCGATCCAACAGCCTTTGTGACAGAGGCTGGAGTACCAAAGGACTTGATGAGGCTTAAAGTCTTGGAAAAATAATCATATTGAGATAATCCGGTGCAGGTACCATGCTTGGTCCACTCGTGTTCCCAGAAAGAGGAATAAGAGGAGCTGGTTTCAGAGGCTTGAACATTCGGCCAGTATTTGGTCATATCATTCCAGCCTACAGCATTTGGAACAGAGGAGTTGAAAGCTTCCTTGGTGCAATCATGAGGATATCCACCAGCAGAGTACTGAGGCCAAAGTCCGTGAACAGTGAAATATTTGCCCCAGTAGTCTTGAGGAGTTTTGCACCCAGGATAGCTGTTGCCAGAGCAAAATTCAGGTGTCCAGGAATAAGCAAAGACGAACATATCACCGGTCATCTTTTCGGATAGAGCACCTAATAATTCAAATAAAAGAGAGACGATAAAGTTCACGATCCTCAATCATCAAGAAAACAAAACAACTCACCGATATTTCCGACCAAAAGACAAAGAACAAGAGCAACACAGATAAAGGCAGTCATTTTTGTTAGGATTCTAGGATTTGATTTGATTTGATTTGATTTGATTTGATTTGATTTGATTTGATTTGATTTGATTTGATTTGATTTAATGTATTATTATTGTAATAATGTTTCTTCAAACAATCTGCTCAAAGCTCAACTCTCATAATAGAGGAGATCAGAGGTGGCGCAACCGCACATTTTCCGCCATAATTCATGGAAGATTCGTCGAATCTTCGCTTTTCCCAGATTCCCAGATTTTGATTCATTACAAAGAGCGCTTTTTGGTTTGAGGTGTGGTAAAATTGGAAAAAGTTTGGAAAAAGCGTTTTTTTTGGTGACAAAACCGAAACTTCGCAGGAATTTCAAATTCTTAAAAGTCTATTGTCATTCTGCCTTATTCACTCTGAAGGATCAGAGGGAGTCATTGTCATTGTATAGTTTGATACTATT
>VKHI01000022.1:17209-69089 GCA_015145745.1 Poterioochromonas sp. DS
AAAGTCTATTGTCATTCTGCCTTATTCACTCTGAAGGATCAGAGGGAGTCATTGTCATTGTATAGTTTGATACTATTGATTGATTGCACGAGGTATGGATGTTGGGCGGAGTTGATGTTGCTGAAATTTATGCCTTATGTTATAGTCAAACTTCGAGAAAATGCCAACCAAACTATTGAAAGAAGTCGCGGATTACTGTTGGAGTAATAGCTTTTTAGGTAATAAATCTGTGATGATGTGAAAGTATTTCACGTAATACATATTTTGACAGATATCTTTCGAAATTTCTTCTCGAAACATGCTGAACTATTCGAAGGAGCACCAACTTATCTCTCGGGTGGAGAACATAACCTCCAGTACTGGAACCTTTTCCAAGAATATTTAAAGTTATATGAAGTAAGTGTTATATCTAACAGTCTCTATCTCTTTCTCTGATTCTGATATTGATGTTACCTATAGGATACACTAGAAATATATCTCAAGCGAGAGAACATCCCTCTTGATGAGTTCTATCAAGAAGTTCGTGATGAACAAAATAAAACTGAAGATCCATATATTCAAGTCTTCATCGACTGTCTTTTGGCATCAGCTGACTACGAATCCTTCTATAAGGTGATGGCGAAGGAAGGAAATAAATCACTCACAATAAAAAACCTCAAGAAGAAGTCATTCTCTCCTTCAGGTTCTTCAGATGCCAAGGCTGATGCAAAAGAGAGTTACTCTGATGCGAAAGGAGCCGTGTCGGGACCCCCAGCAGAGCGATTGCAGTATGATGAGAAGAGATATGACGACTTTGACCCCGATGCTAAGAAGACTTACAAATAAACTCTTTTCGCGGTCAAGATAATAATTTAAATATGTGTAAGTCATGTCATTGTCATGTCTTTCTTCATCTTACAAGACTCGATGTAAAGGATGTGTGCGTATTTCTTAGCTTCTTCGTTGTTGTCGTTTTTTTTTGTTTGTTCAAAGTTTATAATTGTTTTATGATAAGACTGGGAAAAGTAGTTACTTGAATACATATATATGGAGGTTAAAAGAGAATTAGAGAGACACAACGACATCAATATTATATAATACAAATTAATAATTAAGAAATGAATGGGTACCATTACTTCTTTCTCTACAACTATGCACAATTGAATATATAAAAGAACACTACAACATCACATACTCTATAGCTCTCCCTCTGATTAAATCTTCTGAATTACTTTGCTTGCGTAGTCATCGATCACATGCTCCACTTCATTTGCAACTGCATACACTAATCGATCGAAGAGGACATCCGAGATTGTATCAACAGTAATGGCCATAGAAGTTTGCTTCTTATCATAGACAGCTTCTTGCAGCCTTTGCACACTAAACATACGAGATGAGGAGAGAGTCGTCAGATATTGTGAGGTGTCTTACTATTGCAGTTCTTTGGTGTAGTCATTGATCGCATCAGCTTGATCACACCCCACACTATGAAGAGTAGGGAAGAATGAAATAAGGTCTCGTTGATTCATTTGTTCTTCTGCCTGCTTATTGTTTCTTATCTGCATTTGCTGTATAGTGAGGGCAGGGGAGGGCGAGGAGACGTTCGAGAGAGTCTTCGGGGCGTGATTTTCCATTGACGCTGCGGAGAGGGGAGGAAGGGAACGTTGAGAAGGATTAAACTTGGTGGGTTGGCTCGAGCTGGGTGAAGGAGGCGGCAGAGAGCGAGGTTCTTCCTCGTCCTCATCTCCAGTGGGTGGAGGGGCAGAGGTAGTAGTCGCTGTTTTTCGTTGTTTCAAGTAGTCTGCGATCTCTCTTTCACAATTTTCTATTGACTATAAAAAGAGAAGTCTCAATAAGAGCTAAAGGGAGAAGAGATAGAAGTATCTTACCTGAAGTTTCTGCATGATCATATCCACGACTACTGACTTTGATTTCGGTAGACCACCTTGTTGTTGGAAGACCATCGCTGACATCTCTTTCATGAATTCAGAAGATCCAACACGCGCACTCTTCTTCATTGAATTGTTTGCACGATTATTGTCAGGGAATAACAAAGATTCATTGTTTTTATCATATTGTAGTTGAGCTGGTTCAGTTGATGATGGATTTTGGTGATTATAATTGGAAGCGGAAGAAGAAGAAGGAGGAGAAGATTTTGATCTTCTTTTACTTTTTCTCCAATAATCTTTTTTATTGCGATCAACAAGTATATCGCCTACAGCGGTCATTATCATTGCCATGGATGCCATCATGTCTCTTGTGTAGACTTGATTCGGATCTAACTTTCGTTGTGTTATTGTAGGGCCAGGAGGATAATAATATCTTGATTGGCGATAGTAGGGAGGATGTGGAAAGTCTTCTTCTTCCGTTTCCTGCTCTTCCTCTGAATGTGGTGGACGAGGAGGATAAGCAGCTGCTCCTCTTCGACGGCGATTGAGAATTGTCTTCAACCTCTCTCTAATTATGTCACCGTATTGTTGGTTGATATCTCCTTTTCCTGCTCTAAACCTCTCATGTAGTATATCTTCGAGTATGGTTGGTTTCTTCGGTGGTTCCCTCGCTTCCTTCGCTATTAAGACTTTCACGATTCCTTCGTCGATGGGGGAGGTCGAACGAGTTACTTTGCGATTATCAGGGCTGTGGCTCCTTCTTTCCCTCCCTCGGGGGGACACTCCCTCCAGGGGATCAGTGCCCTCTGAAACCATGGTTGGAGGATTTGCTGGAGGTGGTGGCACTGACATTTTTGGCTGCGGAGGGGACCGCGATCGCTCATTTGACAGACGTAAAGGATGATTAGCGCGAACTACGTTCGGATTTACTCGGTAACCCTATGAATAACTCTTAAGTCTATTTGTATGAGATGTGAGAATATCTCGCTCACCTGAGGCACCCTAGATGGAGTCGATGCACTAGTCTTCATTGTAATTCTGCTGTTCGTCGTTCTACTTGCGACACTGGTTGGACTTCTTTCATTAGATTGTCCAGTCTCATTTTCTCTTGCTTGTCGAGAGCGATTTCTTGGTTCGATTCGAAAGATTTCTTGTTTTTTCAATGATGGATCAAATAAACCAGGAGCTCGAGTGTTTTGATCCCATTCATTTATATGCGGAGTTAATTTTCCTTCTTTCAGTATTTTCAAAGCCTTTTTAGCTCTTTCATCTGCTATTTTCTTCGCGTTTAAGATAAAAGGAGAAATATATGGTTCAATCTTTTGTTTCTTTTTAATATTTTGATGCGGCAATTGAGATTTTCTCGACTGATTCGACATAAAGGAAACATCATTCCCAGCCATTCTCAATCTCTCGAATATCTCTGAGTTAAAGAGTAATCGATGATGGAAATCACTCAAACAAATTCAAAAAATTGAAAAAATCGTGCACTCTTGATACTACAGATACAGTGTAAAATAAAAAGATCATGTGTTGGATTTTATTGAGAGAGAAGAGTCTCGCGACTTGAAGATGTTATCACTCACACTGTCTTTAAATTCTGATGACATATCAAGGTTCTTTCATTTTTTAAATCAAATCAGGAATGAGCCGTTTTCACTCGAAAGGAGAAAGTAAGAAACAGTCAGAAGGTGATCCATTGCATCCGAGCATTGATGTGAAGAACTCAGAAGATACAGTAGCTCGTTGGAATGAAGCGATTCATTATTATCGATCAATCTTACCGGAAAGAATGATCGACGCTGATCCAGTTGTCGTGAACTTGCTTGTAGATGTTTCTGGGAGTATGGATGGGACAAAGCTCAGAGCTGTGAAACTAGGACTGATCGCACTTATCTTACAGCTGAGAGGAACCAATGATATGGTTAATATTACGACATTTTCGACTAGTTTCTCCTCCATCACTAGCGGATTTCGTCGAGTTTCAGATGTATTAGCTCTTCTTCCTGATCTCTTAGCGGATATGGATGCTGATGGAGGAACCGCCCTTTTCGACACTATTATCACTGGGATGCAGGAGCTAAGAAAGGTTGAATATAACAACTGTTTTTTGTACCCTCAAATGAAAAGTATAGTGATTGCTTTGTCTGATGGGGAAGACAATGAGAGTCATCTGAAGTCACATGCTATAGCTCATCGTCTAGCCGATCCTGGGATGAACAACTTTATGTTCATTGCTGTCGCTGTTGGATTATCCCAAAGTGTTCGAAAGAACTTCTTACCCTACATGAAATACCGTCATTGCAAACTGTATACAGTGAATGTGAAGTCAGGTGCACGATTAGTGCAAGTCTTTCAAGATGTCTTCGTCAATCGTATTTCATCCTCCTCTGTTGAACAGAAACGATTCTACCAACTCAACCCAAAGGACCGACAAACTGTATTATTTCACCTTGAAAAAGATCGAAACCTTGACAAAGTCCCAGCTGATGCACTGGTTGACGTAGCGGAGGAGATTCTTCGTGATTCTGATGACGAAGATTGCTCAGAATGTGAATCCGTTTGCCACACAGCAGATGAATACGATAGCGATTTTTACCCCGTGAGTCGCCAAATGAAGCAAGTCACAGTCGATCCCACTTATCCCGACTGGAAAAATATTAATGCAGAAGAAGTTTCAAACTATGAGATGATTCTGCCAACCTCAATCGATTCCGTGCTTGAGGATTTGGAGGCAGATGAAGCCTTCGAATGCATTAGTAATTTTCCTAATCGTGACCATATCCATTTGAAAGTTGCTCCTTCTCCTTTCTATGCAGGATCGAGAGCGATCTATTATGCTATGCTCGTTACCAAAACAAGAAACGGGACAAGTACAGAATCACCACTGATTATCAAGGAGTCAAGGCATACAAGCCCATTATCACTGACCAAAGAGAAAAATGAGGAATATATTTCATGTCACTGCATGGCAAAGTTTTTCGCAATGGAGTTTAATCGCGTAAAACCAAAAGCTTGTTCAACAATCGAGTTTGTGGATGCCTCAATAGTACAGTTCGCGGCTAGGAAAGGACAACCTTACTGTATTATGGAAAACCCCATTGTTGATGATTTTGAGAAGTACAACAACAATAACGGTTACTGCAGTCAGAATCCAACTCATGACGCTATCCAAGCTTTCTCCCATTGGACTTATTGTTCTTCGAAAGAACAGATGATGGTAGTTGATTGCCAGGGAGCATATAATGCTCGCTCTAACACCTTCCACTTGACAGATCCTGCACTTCACTATATAGACGTTTCCCGTTTTGGTGGTAAGAATTTAGGACAAGTCGGAATGAATAGGTTTTTCGATACCCATGTTTGCAATTCGATTTGTCGCAATATGGGCTTGAAGCCCGTGCCGATGAAGCCCTAAATTCAACAATCATTTTCATCCTTACTTATTCTTTTTAAAAAGAGGATTTCGATCAAACCAATTGGTTCGAATATGCGGCTTGACGTCACTCCTGAAACGCTAGTTTCGCTTAGCTTACTTAGCCTGTAATTAATAAAGTAAAAAATATGAACTTTTCGACTTTGTGAAAACTTGAAAATTCCGAAAGTCGTACCGTTTCATTTAGCGCATTGACTGTTAAAAAATGAAGACGAAATCAAGCAAACCTTCGTCTTCCAATGGCAAGACACTTGTATCAAAGCAAGCCTTTCAAGTAGCAAAGTCCATTTCTGGATCTGTTCCAAACTCAGCTGATCCTACTCATGGAGAATCAAGAGGTGGAGAAGGATTCTCACAGAACCAAGTTCATTTCGGTTCAAGTACTCGACTTCCTCCTGTAATTTCTAACGCACCAAGCTCATCAGGAAATCCTCTCGGTTCTTCTGATAATCATATTTCACAGTTTGAATCAGATAAACTAAGAGAGAAGCAGCTTGAAGCAGAGATTATGGGTGAGACAGTCAAGACAGTGAATAATAGTAACCAACAAAAAAGTCAAGCAATTGAGAAAAATTTAAATCAAATGATTAAAGTATTAAATTCACGTCTTCAAGCATTAGATCAAGCAGCAAAGACTCGTTTAAATCTATTAGAAGAAGATTTAAAGCCATTATCCCATAAGATGTCAGTACAAGCACCAAAGATTGTTGATGAGTTTGATGATTCTATACCAAAGTCATTACGTGAAACCACAAAAACACCTGGTGGAGGTGGAAATACATCATCAAATCTGAATAATAACACAACAAGTAATAATAACACCACCAGTGGTGGAGGAGCCTTCGGACATATTAAAGATAACCTTGTATCAAGCGATCAGGTTTTTCTTGATCCCTATCATTTAGTTGTCCGCACCAAACAACCAACCGAAGCAGGTAAAAAGCTAGAAATCTCCATCGAAGAGAGTTTCGGTACCTCTAATCTCCGTGAAATGAAAAATAAGAAAAGTCATCAGAAAAATCAATCAGAAAAATCCAAACGTACCGAACAATTAAAAAATGAAGCAAAGCGTATGAATCGTTTAAGAATTGAGAAAAAATTACAATTAAATATGGAAAATTTTGTTACACGTTCTGTCATGGATTCAGAATATATCTTTCAAGTACCTGAAACAAATATGAATGATATTATCTGGCCTGTATCGATTAAATGGTCATCACGTGATCCATTAAGTGCAAAATTAGAAAATGCTGATGGTGAATTTGATCCTGATTTATTATTAAGATATTCATTAGAAAGAATTAATTTACCATCTGGTAAGAAATTATTTACATGGTTAATGAAACAAATCATTATACAACATTATTTTGTATCATTATTTTGGTTAATTAAAGTTAAATTTTTTGATAATAATGAATCATTAAATATTAATAACAATACTAATAATAACACTAATAATACGAATAATGGGAATTGGAATAATTTTAATTTAAATATGATTACCGGTCCAATAGAAGATCGTGAAATTTTCTTATTAAAATTATTATCTAATGAATATCGTAATATTGTTGAATTACTAGCAAATCGTTCACATGCTGAGCATGAAAAAGACTTTGTATATAAATATTTACCATTTATCTTAACAAATGCTGTTTATTATTCCTTTTATTATATTTTCCCTGGTTCAAGACATTTATATACAAAAGGTTTTAAGAAAACCATCTATATGCAAATTATTAAAATTATGCATGGGTTTCAAATATGTCCAATCAGTGTGAAGGTATCATGGATTAAATTATTCCCGGAAGATGTTCATGATGATAATGATGACAATGAAGAAGGTGGTGAGGTATTCCCAGTGAAATTAGCAATTAAATCATCACCATTAAAGAAATATTATGAATCACGTGGTAATTCACCTAAGAATACTACAGCGAATAGTAAAAGAACAACAACGGCGGGATCATCATCACCTAGTAGATATGATTTCATGTCAGCATCAGAGGATAATATGGATCAAAGTAACACTTTAACCAATGAGAATATGTCGAATACTATTAATAATAATAGTAATAGTATGCGCAATCCAACGATTCAGGGGAAAGGAGGTGTTCTTGTGGTTGATGGGGATGTTAGTGGTACTCTATTAGATAATGGAGCGACAAGCTTTCGGTCTATTGATAGTCAAGCGACATCTGTCAATGAAGAAGTGTTAGAGATCAATAATGGTCATGTGATGAGTCATCATAGCAGTCAAGATCTCACGAGACCTTCCACTAACTCCAGACCTAGTATCAATGCCTCGACATCGAGAACATCCACCGCTCAATCACAACCACTTACACGCAATCGTGATGTGTTACTGCAGAATCCTGGGCTAATGCTCCCACTGTCAAAGACCTACCTTACTCCTTTGTTAGAGAAGCCTTCGAATGTACGCACTCAGATTAAGCGGCAAAACAATATCGAGCGACTTAACGCACAGGAGATCTCCCCTCAGATGACCTTATTTTTAACATCAACGATGTCATCAACGAGTATTAATAAGGACGGAAAGGATATTGAGATTGATGCACTGAATAGCAAACAAACCTTTAGAAGAACAGTTCCTGTGCAATGGTGTCCTGCTGGAGGCTCTGACACGCATCAGAAGAGAGTCGTGGCAACTGACCTACACTCTGACTTCTCAGTGAAGTTAAAGCAATCACAGCAAGAGTTTCAATATCAGTCATACTACTTCCATCATGAGAAGATTAAAGCTGTATCAGAGAACCATAAGACCCTCGAAAAGGTAATAGCTGATGTTATTAAGATAGTTATTCTTTGCTCTCAACGATATTTTATAATAGATTCTTACGTCTGGACCGACTAATATTAGTCGATTGAGTTTGGATTTAATTCGACGTCAACGTGCATTGCGTGGAAATAAAGAAGCGAAGAATGGTGTCGCGACTGAAACTCCTCAAACACATATCGAGGAGTTGGATTTACCAGCCATTGCTGCACTGGCAAACTATGATGATGAAGAGATTGAAAGATTTTTAGCTGAATTATAGACACACCTAATTTTGCTTCTCTTTTTACATAACTCGTCTTCAAAGTATCTGTATTCGTAGGATAAATCAATCGTAAATGAGAATTTCAAGAAAATTCTCACGAAGTTTCAAAAAAGTAACACTCCCTTCTCTTATTCACTCTCCTAAAGTTTTGTTTTTTCCGGAAAAGAGAAGGAATTCCAAGGAAGATTTTGAGAATATTCAGTTTGAAGGAGGAAGAAGAGCATTGAAGTGTTGAAAGAGTCTTGGAATCTTCTTTGCCTTCAATCGATCATCATCGCATCATTCGATAAAGCATAGAAGTCAACTTGAAATCATCAACTCCATTCTATAGGTGTTGAGGTTTGTTATTGGTTGGTGGGTATAATTTAATTCCTTTTTGTTTTGTAAATGTCAACCTTCTTTGATACAAGATTAACTCAAATTCATTCACAGATATTGTCTGAGAATATGATGTACCAGCTATCGGCATGCCATAGTTTACAAGAAAGCTTTGATTTCTTTGAAACACAAGGACCTGACTTCCTTAATCCTCTCATTCCTGAGCTGAAGAGAGATCAAGCGGTTTTAGATCGGATTGTCACCTTGACTGGTCTGGACGGCTATCCCAGACTTCAGGTTGAAGCATGTGTTCTTTGTGCCTTTTTAGCTGATAAACGAGTTAATTTACCGCTAGATCGCTTTATTCGTCGATGGATCTCCTGTTTAATCGGTGCATTGACGATAACTGAGGATATTAAGCTTCTTCAACATGTCATTACTGCTCTTGGGAACTTCGTTCACATCAAAGAAGAGTACAAAGATTATGCCTTCAGAGAAGGAATTGTTTCAGAATTGTTGGCAGTAAGTCTGACCTATAAGAAGAATATACCGATTAGTCAAGCGTTAGCTTACACTTTCTCATCGCTATGTGCTCACTGCTCTCGCTTTCAAGAAATTCATCATTCCTTGATATTCTTAAATGAAGCTCTCTTTACAGATGATCTTACCACAATTACTCACGCTGTTGAAGCTATTTCTCAAATCTGCAAGCACCACAGCAAAGAAGTGATAAAAGAATACGAAGACATTGTTCCACGCCTCATCGAACTCCTTCAAAACCACTCTCTCAACCTTGTTTACCCCTCTATCAAAGCCATCGGATATATTCTTCATCATGAAAATTCTGTTATCCAACATTTAATGGATTTCAACCTGCTGCCAAGCCTGCTCAGATTGATCGATTATCCGAACAAAGACGTACAAAATGAAGCACTGTGGGTCATCTCGAACATTTCCACTGGAAGACATGCCCAAATCCAACTATTAATCGAAGCTCAAATTATCCCCAAGTTAATATCTCTGTTAAAGTGTTGGGAGAAGAAAGAGAGAGTTGACAGAGAGATTTTTAAAGAATCAGCCTGGATTCTAGTTGACATTCTCAGCAATGGAACGGAAGGTCAGGTCCAATACATGTTAAATCAACATGTATTAGAGTCATTTTGCGAAGTGCTGAAACATCATGCAAAAATTGGTGATGTCGTGGCATTGAAGATTGTTCTTGAAGGATTTCAACGAATCTTACTTCGAGAAGGTTTGGAATTTCGCTCACAATTCTCTCGAATTCTCGACGATTATCATATACGAAGCATCTTACACGAGCTTATGAATGAAGAAGAACACAGTCACAGCATCGTCGAACTCGCGACAAATATCTCATTATGGACTAGCTGAAACACATCTTTTCATTTTCACATCTTTGTAAATAAATATCGGTAGCGCCCTGTCATATATATAGCATTAGTGACTCGTTCATAACCTCGAAATTTCCTTCATTTCAGTTTCATAGTCCTATGAACATTCTACTCCCTTTTAAATTTCGTCTAATCTCATTTACTTCACCAATCTAAAATAAACATCTGTCTGTTTCTCACTTTGTAGGGCTATTAAGGTTTTACAGATTTATTAATCATCATCATTCGTAACGATAGGTTCTAACAATCGACCAATCACACTGTAATCGGGTACTGATTGAGAAGGGAAAGCCGCTTGAATTTGATATATTTCTTTTGTTCTCGCATCTCCAATCTTATCATATAATACCCAAGGACTATTGTAATTCATCTTCCTTAATAATCCTTAGATTGGGAACATTCCAGCATTACCAGGATAAATTAATTTGATTGCAAATATATCTTGAAAAGAGTTCGCGAAGTCTATTCTCTCTCCTCTACCAGCAGTAGACATCAGATTATCACTGGAAGGACGATCTTTTAAATTAGGGTTAATAAGAATTACTGGTTTCCCATTGGTAGCTTCGATCATTTCTTTTAATAACTGGGTAATCATACCCCCAACACCTACAATCTCTTGTCAGAAGAAGAAAACAAATCACTTAGATGATACTTACTATTCTGAGGAGCAATAATGATAAAGATATCATCATCTGGAAAGACTTGATCTTTTCCTATTTGACCTAACCTTATCAATGCTTCAGATCGAGGTTTGATGTTATCTTGAGGTTGAAACTTGTATTGTTGTGGAATAGAACCCCAATCCATTCTCTCTAAGAATGCCCTCATACTTCCCAATGATATTGGTAGTCCTGATCTAATTCCTTCTCCAAGGCTTTGTTGAACACATATTTTAATCTTATACGCATCTCTTTCTAATAATGATATGACAATCTCTCGGACAAGCTCTAGCATCGTTCCAATACGATAGGTGTCAAACTCTGGATTCATCTTGAGATAGCAACAAATAAGCCTATATCTCAGTTATATGAGTTATAATCCTTACCTCAGGCACATTGACAGTAATCCTTAGCTTGGATTTAGTTTGTATTTTTGGGTTTTTGATGGCATCAATCACTGCATCACTCGCATAGCGATATAGGAAGTTTCTCACCCAATTAGCATGAGGAACATTGTTCCATAGAAGATTCGTTGGAAGATTATAGTTCTTACCAAAAGGTAAATTAGCAATCTGACCAGCTTCTCTATAGAACTCTAAAAGACTAAAGGTAGAGATGAGGTAATCCTTCAACTCTCCTTCTTTATCTGTGAAATCTTGTGGAAAAGGAAGAAAGACTGAACGGATTTCATCTTTTCCTTTGATCTTACAGTTAATTTTCAGTTGAATTCCCTTAGATAAGTCAATTCTTTCGCAATGAACTTGTTCAATGACAAAATTATTTCTTGTCCAGAAGTTTACTTTATCAGATTCACTTTTCAAAGTTTTATCCGTCAAAGCTAGCTGAAACAATAATGATTGTGATTCTTCTTTGATGAAAAAACTTGAAAGAATCGGAACACAACTTGAATCTGTCGTAGAAGGATCTAAGTTCAATATGATGGTGGATGGATTTTTCAATCCATATCTTAAAGAACTGAACAAGGATTGGCCAACAAAACCTTCTAACTGTGGAACTCCAATCAGCATTAAGATGCTTAGTAGAAGATAGTAAGCCCTCTTCAACATCGATAAACCAAAGGCTAAATAAACAATGAAAACAGATACCGGTATCCTCAGTGTGATGCCTATTTATGAAATAATCACAATATTTAATTAATTGAAAAACAGCAGAAAATGATTATTAGAGGATTATTAGTCTTTTGGATCATATTTGATCGTTCAGTTCGGAGTATTTATGGTTTTGTCAATGTAAGATGATTCAGGAAAAATAGTAGAAGGTGTTGTGTGATTCTTTTTTGATAGTTTGATGAGACAATAAAAGATGGTGATAAAAGACCTCTCTGCCATATTGTAATACATGATAGTGTAAAAGGGTTCTTTAACTGGCATCAGGTAATTACGAATACAAATCTTGAGTCTAGTTTGTATTCTTTGTTATGCCTATTATTAGGAATTCTTTGTGAAGGTTGCGAAAGCAATGAATATTAAAATCGATGAAATTGGGAAGGGATCTAATGTAAGACATCTCTATGATATCAGAGTTGATTTGATAGTATATTCTTCAGTTACAAGATGCTGATGTGCTAATCTTTCATGCTCCATCTCATAAATCGAATATCGATAAAGCTTCTATGAGGAAGAAGTATAAAAACGCTGTCTTCGTTATGACTTCAATGGAACAACCGTTTTACTACCCAATCCTCCAACAATTAGGTTATCTCAATCAAAACTTCGATATGATGGTTACATATTCACTACGATCAATATATCCCGGAACAAATCTTCCTAACCTCCCTATAACATATTTCCCATCACATATAGTGCCAGTAGAATCAGTCTTAACTCCTGGGAAGAGCTTCGGAGAGAAGACTGGTTACGGAACAGGTATTGCAATAATGATTCTTAGTGTTCGATGTTTGATAGATTGTGTTCTATAGGAGTTTCTGTTGTTCTCTTCACATCGAATTGTAAAGCGGCAGGAGCGACTCAACGATATAAATATATTGAAGAATTAATGAAGCATATTGAAGTTCATTCCTATGGTTCATGCTTAAAGAATCGTGATGAACCTTCAATGCCGAATGATCCTACCTGGCCACCAATCGCTCAACGAAGAGCTCGTAAGATTAAAGTACTGAGTAACTATAAATTCTATCTTGCCTTTGAAAATGCTCCAATTGATGATTATGTTTCAGAAAAGGTATCAATACTTCACCCTTTTTATCAATTTTGTTCTGATCAAGCTTTGTAGGTATTCGAAGGATTGTTAGCTGGAACGATCTCAGTCTATAGAGGAGCTAAACAGATCGGACAATTTATGCCCTCAAATTCTTCTTTTATTAACGCCAATTCTCTCTCAGCACAAGAATTAGCGACATTACTAAAAAAGATAGGGTCGGATGAAAAGTTATATAACTCTTACTTGCAATGGAAACAAGAACCTCTCTCACAACAATTCCGAGCAATCGGTGAAATGAGTTATGTTCATCCAAATGTTGTCAAAAGAATATGTGATTCTGCATTGCAACATCGAAAAGACAAAATATAAGATATAGAAATAGATTTAGCTATATATATTCATATTATCTTTGAATTTATTTTGTGAAGGCGAATATTCTCTTATATCGCTTTCTTCTAATGAGAGATCTAATTGCTGTCCATCTTTAATTTTATAAAATAAAACACAATAAGATATTCTTAATTCATATTCATTAATCGAAACCTTCTTCCGCATCAAAGATAGAAATGCAAAGAGAATCTAGTAACGTTCCCGAGGATAGATTGCGAAGGTCGCTATTGAGGGGTGTGTCAGGGCTGTCAGGTAGAAGTCGATTTGCGATTGATTTGAGTTGAGGTAGGATGCTAGCGAGGGGTGGTGATCGGAACGTCGGTGACGAATCGTACATATGAGTAGGGCTTGCTTCGGGTTGGAAGATGATCTTCCTGAGGTGATCATAGCAAAGGCGATAACACGCTTCGACTGTCTCGAGATAGACAACTTGAAACACAGGACTATCCACCACATCCCAAATCTAAGAAATGACATACACATTACAAAACGGTGATTAATTGAGAATTTTTTCAGTTGTTATTACCTGATTTAGAAGTTTCTGGGCTGCTGGTGTCATGCGAACAGTTTGATCGTAAATTCCAGAACCAGTTGGACTGAGAGCTACCTCCGCCTCAGGAGCTGTAAAAAAAAGAAGAGAGAAGAGAAATGGATCAGATGAAAGAAAGAGAAGAGTATTCAATCCTTACGTAAAAATAACTCTTTGGTGATAAGATCAAAATGTAATTCGATTTGTTTTCTTATCTTTTCAAATAAATCATGTATTTCTTCATATTCAACCTTAACCTTCTCTTTCACCGTCCAATCACGCAAATAGACTCGTAACTTCTCCAAAATAAATACAGAAAAACTTTGGATTCCTTTACCAAACATTTGGCGATAAGTACCTTCAACAATTAGTCTGAACATCTCACTGTCTAACCCTCCGTCATCACCTCCTTCCTCTCTTGAAGAGACACTGACATTTCCCGACGAAGTTGATGAAGTGGAAGAGGGCTTTTCCGTCTTAATTAAGTGTCTAGCTAAAACGTGAAGTTGAATTCTCAGGAGGGTACAGACAGCTGAAAGGAGGTAGATAGTTGTGAACATTTGACCGAAGGAAGAGATCTTCACATCTTCCCAAAGCTCTCCCTCTAAGTCGGTAGATTGCTTCCCTGACGTTCTGAGGTCTTTAATTTGACGTATCGTATTATTAATATCAATCGTTTCAAATATACGACGTCGTAGCGTTGGTAAGAAGCTTTTACAGGCGAGGTCAAACTGCTTCCTAATACGAAGAAGTAATCGCGACCTTTGAGCATTCTTCATCATTTTATTATTATTGATGGCTTTCTTTGATTTTCCGCCCCATCCAAATCCATCTCTATCTGTTTGAGAAGATGATGTTGATGATTCATGAGATGAGGATGTTAATAGAGGATTCTTGATCGAATACTGATAGAAGACTGCAATAATCAAAGATATAACAGCAAAAATACCTAATTTAACAGGATTTTTCTTAATAAACTGAATAAAAGAGTGAATCCAATCTAAAAACAACTTCATTCTAATTCTCTTTCTCTTTTGATCAATTCATATGACAGAGAATCTACTTTACCGAAAGTATACCGATTTCAATTCGGTAAGTGAAGAGAAGAGAATCCAAACAAAATCTAACAAGATGTCAAGAACAGGATATGTCTTTGAAGAAATTTATCTTTGGCATGATACTGGAAGTTTAAATGGTTCGAAATGGCTGGAACCAACAGAGCATTGGGAAAATCCTGCTACAAAACGACGCTTTCATAATCTCCTCGTTGTTTCAGGTTTGATTGAGAAATTGATTCCCATTCGAGCAAGACATGCAACTCCAGAAGAAATTCTCCGCAATCATACTAAGGAGTATCATGATCGGATCTTTGAGGAGAGCAAAGGTAGAGGTGGAGATGGTGGAGATCTTGCTCCCTTCGCCACTGGAGGATACGACATTGCCACTCTCAGCGCTGGTGGTGTGCTAGCTGCAACTGAAGCTGTTATCGATAAGAAAGTTGACAATGCATATTGTCTTGTGAGACCCCCTGGCCATCATGCGGAAAGTAACCTAGGAATGGGTTTTTGCATCTTCAACAATGTAGCGATTGCTGCCAAACATGCTAGAATCTATTCACCTGCGATTAAAAAGATCGCAATCGTTGATTATGATGTTCATCATGGCAATGGTACACAGAGTGCCTTCTGGGATGATCCGAATACACTCTTCATCTCTTTACATCAGGATAACAATTATCCTCATGGTTCGGGTGCTATGACCGAGATTGGTGGTCCTGGAGCAGAGGGGGCTAATATCAACATCCCATTGCCTCCAGGTTCTGGAATGGGTGCATATACCTATGCTTTTGATAAAGTTGTCATTCCTGCTCTAGATCGATTTCAACCTGACCTTATCCTAGTTAGCAGTGGTTTCGATGCCTCTTTCCAAGATCCTCTTGCCTCCATGATCTTATGTAGTCAATCTTACCGTGAGTTTACACAAAAGCTAACTGCAGCCGCCAATCGTCATTGCGAAGGGAGAATTGTTTTCGCTCATGAAGGAGGTTATAGTAAGGATTATGTTCCTTTCTGCGGTCTTGCGGTGGTGGAAGCCTTGTCTGGACATCCAACGAAGGTGGTCGATCATTATGTCGCTGAGGCTTTGGTTTGGGGCTATCAAAAGTTGCAGTTACATCAAGCTGCCATCATCGATCGAGTTGCAAAGTTGCACGGCTTATTAATAGAAGAAAATGTCAGTACTGAAGGGAATGAAATTCAACAGAAGATTCTCTCATTACTTGTTGGTGTTTCATCTTCTGAGCGAGAAAATATTCTGAAAAATCTCCTTATTCATCATTCTGAATAGAAGAAGAATGATTAGGAATCTATATTTCAAGAACTCTCGACAGAATGAAGAAAAAGTTAAATCTAATTTTAAATTCATGTAGTTCAATAAACTCTTCAAGTTGTAAATTGTGCGAAGTGGGGAAATCCCCAAAAGTTGTAACTTCATGTAAAAAGCATATAAAAAGCGCTTTTGATGACTTCAACTGAATCAGTGGCAATTGTTCTTTAAGATAGCTTACAAGATAACAAACATGTTGAGTAGATTTGCCCTTTCCTCTAGACAGATTGCCCTCGTAGCTCGAAGATCTTTTTCTTCAACGACTGAAGTGAATACGAAGACCTTCAATCTTTTTAACCCAACTGAAGAACATGCCTCATTACGTCAGATGCTTCGAAGCTTCGTTGAAAGTGAAGTTGATCCTCAAGCAAAAGAGTTCAATCGTATTGAAAAGTTTAATGTAGAGTTATTTCGCAAGTTAGGTAACTTAGGTTTGTTAGGAATTACTGTTGATCCTGAATATGGTGGATCTGGTATGGATGCAACTGCTGCTGTTATTGCACACGGTAAGCGCCTTTCTTCCATGAATGCACGTCTCTTATCACTAAGTCCTCCCTCAATCAAATAGAGGAGCTCAGTGCTGCTGATCCTGCCTTCTGCTTGTCCTATCTTGCTCACTCAATGCTCTTTGTCAACAACCTCAACCAGAATGGCAACCATGAACAAAAGTTGAGATTCCTTCCTGGAGCTTGCTCTGGAGAGAAGATTGGTGGTATGGGTATGTCTGAACCTTCTGTTGGTACTGACGTGTTAGGTTTGAGCACCTTCGCCCAACCTAGTGCTGATGGCAGCCACTACACTCTGAATGGAACCAAGATGTGGATTACCAACGGCACAGTCAATGGAAGTGATACTGGAGATGTGTTTTTAGTGTATGCTAAGACGGACTTGAAAGCCAAGAATGGTGCTCTGACATCATTCTTAGTGGAGAAAGGAATGCCTGGTTTTAGCCTTGGACAGAAGATCAACGACAAGCTGGGAATGAGAGCATCAAATACCGCTGAATTAGTGTTTTCTGATGTTAAAATTCCTAAGGAAAACGTCGTTGGTGAAGTAGGAGGAGCAACTCTATGCATGATGAGAAACTTAGAAATTGAGAGAATTACTCTTGCCGCTATGTCCTTAGGTATTGCCCGAAGAAGCATTGAAGTTATGAGTAAATATGCCCAAGAGCGAAAGGCTTTTGGTAAGCCAATCGCTGATTTCGGTCAGGTAAGAGGACGTCAGAAGCAGCTCTCCTAACTGATTGTCTTACACATTCTAATTAGATTCAGAAGGCTATTGCCGAGTCTTACGCGGAATATCTAGCTGGTAGAAGCTATGTTTACGATGTCGCCAGAAAGCTTGACTTGAATTCCTACGGCAACGGTCTTGATGCTGACGGAGTGAAGTTGTACTGTGCTCCTATGGCTAAGAGAGTAGCGGATCGTGCTATCCAAGTCCTCGGAGGTAATGGATATGTTGGAGAGTACCAAGTTGAGCGACTTTGGAGAGATGCCAAGCTATTAGAGATTGGAGGTGGTACTAATGAAGCTCATCATAAGAATATGGTGCGAGATCTTAAGAAGTTGGGTAGTAAAATCGAATAAATGTATTATTGTTATAGTCGTAGGAAAAACAGAAATAAGCTGTCTAATATCATTCTTATGATCGAAAGGCCGCGGATTCTCTCTCTTTCTTTTTTTTCTTGCTTAGTTAGGTGATTTAATAGTATAAAGAAACACTATGCAAAGGACTGAAACCTCCACGAGAAAGTTTATCCAAATCTATCAATTAATTTTTGTCGATAGCTTGCCTCTTGAATGACAGACGGACAACAATCATTCATTAACTGCTTGAGACGAGCATTAAACACATCAATACCTAACGATGCCTCGACATCATTTAAAATTCGATCTTTATCAGATAATACCTTAGCATTCGCTGAGCGAACATCAACATCATAACTTGACATAAATTTGAAATCTTTAGAAGAAACCTCAGATAAAGGGAAAAACAATTGTAATTGAACATTTAATCTCATGGTATGATAATATTCAAATAAACACCAAATTCTACTTAATGGTAAAGGATCTCTTGCCTCATTTAATACACCCAAAGTACATTTACAGTTAGTAATTGCCGTAATAAACTCATTATCAACAGGTGCTTGCATATGCTGATTCTTAATAAATAAATCACACCAATAGTAAGGGAATTCTTCTTTCTGACGGAAGTAGAAAATGGTTGAGAAGTCTGCCGCAAGTTGCTCTAATAGTGAGAAGGGATAATCCCAAGCATGAGAGAGAAAGACTGAAGCTAAGCCCACTAATACTTGACCACTGCTATCTCTTCTTCCTAATAAATAGTGGAAATAAGAACACTGAGCTCCGACGGTGGCGGGGATGATGATTTCAGCAACGATTGAACGAGTTGTTAAAGTGTTGGAGTGGATGTTATGAAGGAGTCGCAAGATCGAAAAGGCACTCGCAAAGACTCCAAGAACCTTATCATCAGCTATCCACTTCTCTTGTTGGTGTAATAATTCTTCATCAATTGGTGAAGTTAATCGATCCAACAGTGCCAAAATTTCAGGATTTAAAGAGGCTTGTGCAATCTTTTTCTCTTCTTTCTTACTGCCAAAAGAAATCTTAGGAAACTTAACCGATGGAATTATTCTACCTATCAAAGACTTCTTCTTCCTCGTTCCCTCATTTCTCCTTCCTTTCATCGCGAGTTCGATCATCGAATCGACGACACTGTCAAACCCAACGAATGTCTGAGGGGAATATTCAATATAAGTCACATGAATAGGATTTCCTGATCGAATTGATTCTTCTTGTAATTTCTTTGCTGCAGCTAATCCTTCCTCAGCTAAGACAGCGTCAGGGAAGAGCGATGAGTTGGATGAACTAAAATTGCAGAAATCGACTCCTTTTTCATGAATAATCTTATCTCGTTTCTCAGGAAAGCATCCAACCAATACAATATTTGCTGTAGAACCATGAAGTCTCATTTCTGCTATGTGAGTGTTAATCATACAATCAAAATCTCTTCGACGATTTAAAGGAAAAATACATACAAATACATTTGCTCCTGAGTATGATCCGATTCTTAAACGAGCATAAGTATGTTGTCCAGCTGTATCCCATAAACTCAGAAAGATCTTTTCTCCTGTCTTCGTCGTGTATTGTTGCTGATAATTATCAAAAACAGTTGGAACATAATCCATCTCATCCTCTAATCTTCCTTTCAATGTGAATCGTAATAAGAAGTCTGTACTCAATGAAGCACTATAAGTTGTATCATTTTCATCAGGGTGCGATACGATCACCGCACGATAAGGAATGGTATCCATTTCAAGAGATCTTTACAATAGAAAAATGAAAAAAAAAAACTACGCTTTTCTGAATTTTGCGCCGCAGCTGAGTACTTTTTGATAAACAATTTTTGAAATATAGAACGTGACTTGACTATATTTTTTTAAAATGTTAATTAAATAATTAAAATTTTAAAACTGTTGAAGTGAGAAAGGAAAGGATGAAATGAAAAATTCCAAAATCTTAATTCGTCTATCATGAAATCATAATAATAAAGTCAGATATACTGAGATACTATCTGCTTTATTTTATAGTATCGATCATCATCCATCACTTTGCGAAAAGTATCATATGGAGTAACCTTTGCCTTCTTCCTTTCTGTACCCCCTCCCTCTACGAGGTACTTGAACAGTGCAGGAGAGAAGCCTGAAAGCATCTGTACATTCTCAGAAGTGGACTGAGCCGGAAATCCTTTCGTATCTCCTCTGAGATTCCAGAAGATAATTTGAGGTATCTTATAAGGCTTTCCAGTCACCTTTTTCCCTAAATTAGTAAATCTTCGAGTAATGCTTTCTAATTGAGTCGATTCGCTATCTTCTAAAGCCTCGTCAAATTGCATATCAGAGAAGACAATCAAGTCAGGGATATCTGATTCTAAAAGACGATTCGTTTCTACAATATCGGCAATTAGTTTAAATGCTCTTGCAATATTAGTTGATCCTCCCCATGGAGCACGTCTGGCAATTGTTACTTTCTCTGCGATATCTTTTGCTTCACTTAGGTTAACCCATGTTGGCTTCGTTTCGAAAGAAATAAATCGATCGCGAAACGCTGGATGATTGACCTCAGAAATTAATATTCCTAAGGCAATCGCAACCTCCATTGGAGTTCCATCCATAGATCCAGAAACATCTACTAGAGGAACAAGCTTTCCGAGGTTCACAGTAGTTGTGGAAGGAGAAAAAGATGATGATTTCTCTGCGATGGTGCTCACTATCTCATTACGAATAGTTTCCCATTGCAGTTGGAAAATCTCTGTTTCTACAGAGAATTCTCCTCGCGTTGGTGTCTTCATCAGAGAATGAACAATTTCATGAGGGAAGTTCTGCTTTCCTTTAATCTTCTTCTCTCTTATAGCAATAAGAAGATTGTTTCGACACTCTATTCGATCAGAATCATGACTTCTATCACCTGTTAAGTATTTATCAGCTGGGATCTCCCTTCTTCCTAACTTCTCATTGGCAAAGGCTTTGCGATATTTCTTCATACTCACTGAAGGAACACGATCGAACTCGATACTCGCATATCGCTTCCCGCACATCTTCACCTCTGCAACATCAATATTCTGTGTTAATTTGCTAATCATCTTGCGATAAAGACGCTTTGCTTTACTGTACGCCTGTTCTTCATCCAAGTCAGCGAAAGGAAACATCGCCATCACAAGTTTCTTGAATAAAGATTTGTTTTCCCTTTGAAACTTATGAGATTCTCTTGGAGCATACTTACTACAAAGAGAGATGGATATCTTTTGTGGATGCTCTCCTGCTTGAATTGTTCGATCAACAGCCATCTCATCTTTTTTCAGTTGATCAACAACTAATTCGATGATTGAATCTTGAAGTCGATTAAAGCTTGAAGATTCATTGATCTTTGCTAAAATATTAAAATAATCTTTATAATATCCAAACTCAGCGATGAGCGGTAGAACAGCAAGGACTACATGAGGGTAATGGTTGTAGAGCCCAATCAAAAGTTGGTAAAAGATTGATCGCTCCCCTTTCCCACCTCGACAATCTCTTGTTTGAAAAGCCAAAATAAATAGATCTGAAATAATTTCAGGTCTTTTGAGAGGATAAAGAGATGCTTCATTTAAACAATCTTCAAACAGTTCCAGTAATCTTTCATCTGGAATATTTCTAACTAAAGCAAAGAATAAAGCAACACGAGATTCTCCAACTTCTTCCTTCGAATATTCAAGAGCCCCATTTTCACCTCTAACTTTTGTTGAGATTGTATTTACTTGTGTATCTGCTGATTGTGTAGTCGATCGTAAAGGAGTAGCATTGAGTTCCTTAACCTCGAGCTTATTTTTTTCTGTTTCGGCTTGAAATAATCCAATCCAATTCATGATTCCCAATGAAACCACTAATTTAAAAATAAAATTGTTAATGCAATTAAAATAAAATATTTCATTTTGGTAACGGAAAGATATTCAAGAAAGATCGTCAAGAATGAAAAAAACGAAACCATCCATGAAGTCATGAGAACCCTAGGAGAGCAAAGAAATCAAAGCATTTCCATTATTAATTCGGACGTATCATTGTAAGTTTAGTTTACTCTACATAGTGAATTTTGATTTCGAAAGAAAAAAAAAAAGAAAATGCCCAAAGATTAATAAAAGAAAATAGAGATAAAAAAAAGATTTGTAACTTAATTTCAACTAACTACTAATCTGCATGTGCTTTCTCTCTCCCAACACATTTCCACACCGCCCCTCTTCTTTTAACCTGGAACTTCATCAAACATCAGGTATGGCAAAAGGATAAGAATAATCATAAAGCAATAAATCCCATTTAAACAAAGTTTCTACTTTCTTAATTAATGCTTTCGAATAGAAAAATCCATAATTCCTTGGTACATGTCCCTTTAAATCAGTCCAGGTAATATTCCCAACAAATCGTTGTATCGCATGATCTCTTTGACGATAATGGTTAGGGATTGGCTTAATATTATAATGTGTTCCAGTCATATTAGCAATTTGATGAAGTGCATTCTCACTATCTTCCGCTTTAACAATAACATTGAAAATGGGTGGAAGTTTCTTTGCATAAGCATATCTCTCATAGGGTTGACTCTGTGGGCCGGCATGACGGTAGAGAAAGAGTTGAAATTCATTCTCTGGCAATGTCATCATATAATCAATGAAGCCTTCAAAAGAGGCATTAACAATCTGTGGTGGTAAAATATCTTGAACATGCGGTGTACCAATACAATGAAGGTAATTCGACACCGCACGATCGAAAGGATTTCGAACAACTTTAAAGCGAAACCAATCAGGTCTTAAATAATGACAATGAGATGCACGACCACAACGATCATAAAAATGTTGATCCCTAAAGTTATGTGGCCA
Source organism: Poterioochromonas sp. DS (assembly GCA_015145745.1). Taxonomy (NCBI): domain Eukaryota; class Synurophyceae; order Ochromonadales; family Ochromonadaceae; genus Poterioochromonas; species Poterioochromonas sp. DS. Next base: position 39,876 of record VKHI01000022.1, read on the forward strand.
ACCAACATAATCGACGCCTAATTCTAATCCCATCGCTTGAAAGAAAGCAACGACCGCAGATGTACAATCTGCTTTAGGAGTAAATTCCATTAATATTTTCTTATTTAAATCAAGTACAGAGTAACAATCTATATCAAATCCATAAACTGTGGGATTCTCACATGGCGGATTGTTAGGTTGTCGACAGACGACTTCGAGTTTTTTCTTCCCAACATCTGTCGGTCCTTCATAGTCGATTGGTTCGCCAAATCCTACTATAAAAGGAAGAATAGATATACAAATAATTACTCCTAGCAACAGATAAATCTTCGAAGAAATCATTTGAATTCTTTTCTATTGTTCAGGGCTTTTCGATATTTGTTTTCAACTTTTGTTTGACTGTTTGATGGATGAGTAGAGAGGATTGGCGGACGCTCGATAGATCAGCGCTTTTGTATCGAGAGATAGCGGTCAACCTAACGGTTCTGATTCTTTCCTCAAAAAGTCGAATTTTCCAAAAATCATGAAAAAATAAAACACAGAAGTTACAACTTACGAAAAAACAAAATTTGAATGAATAGAAAACCAACACACGAAAAGGGATACGCACAAGATAAACAATACACATACACTAGAGAAAATTCGAGATTATACAAAGGAAAATGACATACTGAGTCAAAGTGAAAAAATAGTCATAGCGTTGCTTCCGTTCATAATAATATAATCGTCACATCTTGAATCGCGACATTTTCATCATCAATTTTCTCAAAGGTATCAGGGAACAGAAAAAAGAAAAGAAAAATGCTATAATCTCATCTTCAAAATATTCAACCATTACCAATAAAAATCTTTAACAGGCAATGAGAGTGATGGCGAGGAAAAGAGAGGAAGATAGTAGATAGGGGGTAAGAATGTTAATGGAATAACTTGTTGATACGATGGTTCTTAATCCTTCAAATAAGGCATGGAATTAGAACGACCAAAGTCAAAGTAAGGATTTGACTCCTTCAAATCTAATGGGACACTAAACGAATTGCGAAGAGCGAATGCAATGTCTTCACCATCGAAATTATGACTTTGCTGCGTTGTAGGCCTTTCTCTCGTCAATGAGCGAGACATACTTTCTGATAAAATTGATACAGAGTCGCTCGCTAGCTTGGATACTTTGGTGCTATCAGCACTATGCTTCCATGATGACACAAGACTTGATGAATAACCGAAGCTACTGCCCGCAGAGAGAAGATTCTTTCTCTCCGTTGATGATGTTCGTAATATCTCAAAAGCATCTTTCCTCGCTTTAGAGCGTAGATTTAATTCTTGACTAATTGATAATGCAGGTAGATGCCGACCATTCTCAGATCGCAACGATGCCTTGAGTTTTGCTTGACTTTGTGGAGTTTGAATAGCTCGTAAAACTCTATTACGAACAATAGAATAATCAAATCAATTCACATCAAATCAGAAAACAGGAAGGGGAAAGCTTACTTACTTTTTCTCAGTAACAGCGCGTTGTTCCATAAAAATTGCGTCGTTATAATGCTTACCTAATAATTCATATTCTTCTTTTCTATGTTCTTTTAACTTTTCTTCAATTTGTAAATATTCTTCATATTTCTTTTCATCGAATGGGTGATGCTGATCTGGTGATGGCATTGGATACGCTAAATGACTTGATTTACTTGATAATCCCATTGTATCGGTATTTAAAGTAGTATCTTGGATAAAATCATCTAAAAGTCTTTCTAATTTTTTTAATTTCTTTATTTCTACAGCATTTGCTTTCTCGGCTGCCAATAAGCTTGCTGCATCACAAACAGGAGATTGTGGACGTGAAGTAAGATCCTGGCTTTGACTTCTACTCGTTGATAGTTTGAGTTTATTATTGTCATTGTGATTTGGTGCAGGTCCTAAGGGACTTTTAGGACTTGTAGGAATAGCTGTATTTGCGACTTTATCTTGCGAATTATTTCCAAATAGAACTTTAAACTGTTGATATGCATTGAGATCAAGTTCGATCTTGGTTTCTCCTCGGTTTGAAGAACGGTTGTTCTTGAATGACGTAGCTCTAGTGAACTTACCAGGCGATTCAACTGCGGGTAGTTGTTGATCTCGATTAGTAGTTGTAGTAAGTGGTCTTCTAGCTTTTGGAGAAGATGCAGAACCTGCATTCGCATTAAGTTTCTTTAAAGCAATCTGACGTTGTCTTAATTCACCAAATTCAACAAAATATCGAAAAACACGTTCAATATCATACTCTGAAGCTTTATCAAATGCAGAACGTGTAGTACCTGTCATACCATTCGTAAATTCTTGAAAGTCAATGGTTCCATCACCATTATCATCCATCGCAGCAAATACCTCTTGTAAGTTATGAAACTCTTTCATACCTTTCATATGTTTTGTTTTCTCTTGAACATATGCAACAGCATCAGTTAATGCACTTAAATCAATTTCACCTTGATTCGTATAATCTAATGATTCAAACATTTCTCTTAATTGTCTTTCGCGTTGAAATGATAAAACAACTTTCTGGTCAGAATCGGCTTTTCTTCGTTTTTTCATCCATCGTAAAGTAGTTGAAGGTAAATCACAGACTAAACTATCTTCAGGTCCTTTTTCTTTCTTTGGAATCCATTTCGGTGTTGTATATAATCGATCACTGATATCGAACGTTGGAAGGGTTGCGGTAGATTTCCCAAACTCCATTTCAGCAGATTCTTTTCTAATTTAGCTATTCACTAGTATTTTCCTCACTAGTATTCCATCGCGGGAGCTGAGAATGAAGTCCTCTTTCGTTATGATCGAAGAGCAGTTTCAACTGACAACGACTATGCAATTGCTTAAATTTGAATTATGGAATTTCGTTTGATTATTTCAATTTATATACAAAGAAGATGCAGTTGCTGGGAATACTCTTCATCTTATTAGTATGGGTGACGGAAATTACCTTTTCTGAGTCTTTTTCCTTTTGGAGTAGTAAAAGTAAGAAAGAAGAGAAGAAGACGGTGAAAGACTCTTCAAAAACTGTGATAGAATCAACTTCATCGTCTTCTGAAACTCCTAATATTTCCACACCTTCAAAGCAAAAGGAAGCCAGTGAGAAATCGTCATCTAAAGATGGTGCAGTTTCTGCCCCTTCCTTCTCAGACCTTTCTTTTAAATCGAAATGTGATATTCACGATCATCCCAACGGACGCGAAGCACCGTCAAGTCTCCTTCTCTCACCTGCTACCTCTGATTGGCTCTATCCTTCCGCTGACGAGATTATGAAGTATTATAAAGAAGGCAAAGCTGAATGCGAGGCATTTATTCGTGATCCTAAGAAGCTACAAGAATATCTGAACTACACCACTGCCCCTTACTACACCACGACTGATTCCATTCCTACCACCGGACAGAGAAATTGCCGAGGTGTAAAGACACTATACACTCTTACAGGCATGATTGTATGGCCATTTGGGCCTTACCACTCCTGTCCCACGTATTCTCAGTGTTGGTTTGGTTTGCTGACCTGTGGTAACTTTCAATCTGAAGAAGTTTATAACATCACAAGCAAAGAAATGAGATCATGGTTATCTCATACGCGACAGAAGAGTTCTTCATCCTCTTTTAAACCACAAAATTCTTCAAAGAAATCTAGTGAAAATGACGTCAATCCTCATTTTCTCCCTAAAAGTCTCACCGTACCATCAGATCATGATCTGACATGGACTATCCGCAGCTTATTATTTCATATTCGCATTATTGGTACTGAAATTGTTTCTCCCGACCTTCGTTATTTTACCCTACCATCCCAATCATTCAAGCCACCAGAAGACGTCATCATCGGTCAATACTTCCTCACCATCCCTGATACCAACTACCAGTTAGAAGTTAGACATTACGAGTTTTATCCGAGTCTTCTCTACTCTTGGTCTTCCAGTGATATCATTGAGAAATATCACCTGCATGACGTAGGCATTATGTATCTTGGAGGGAATGAACAGCGATGTCGTGCTTGGAGTAGTAGTAAGTGTAAACTTAGTACGACCTGCTGTGGCTGTGACGAACGATCGCATATGTTGACATCACCATCAAGAATTACTGTCATTGATGGTGTTGCAAATTGCCCCAATTTATTGACGTCAGATGGATCGAAGAAAAGGAAGAAGGTTGACCTTCCACTCTGTTCTGCTAATAACTCTCCTATGAAGTTCAAGGACGGCAGCGTCGCACCTCGAGGCTTTCAGAATGCTCCAGGAAGATGGATACTCTCCACATCAAGCCAACTCTCTCCCAATTGCAAGACAAATGTTCAACACTACCCTTCCTGGAGTATTTCGGCAATGCTTCATAACACCTCCTCCTCTCACACCTCCCACCTTCACCAACAACCAATATCTGATGAGCCTTTCCACTCTCACCGCCAACTCCTTGGCAAGTCTTCTTCCTCTCAGCCATCCTTCGAGCATGCGAGTGGTAATCCTTGTATCGAATCATCATTACCTGAAGAGTTTAATGAACGTCATTGGTTCTTTGCACCATATCATTGTCAATATCACTTCTATACACGTAAAGATTTATTACAATGTCTAACAACTAAACAATTAACACATATGCATTTCCAAGGTGATTCAATTACTCATGAACTCTTTACCATGATATCACGATATTTAGGAATAACATCTATTACAGAAAAAGATTTACATCTATTAAATGAACATTTAGAAATGAATCAATTAGGTTTCTATCAACCAAAACATCATAAAGATATATTATCTATTGAAAAACCAATATTATTAACTGAAGGATATTCATTTAGTTGGAATAGTAAAATGATGACTATAATAGAAGAAGCGCCATTCCCTAATATATTAATCATGAATCATGCATTAACGCATCGTTCTTATTATCCCTATGAATTTGAATTATTATTAAATCAAACTGAAAGGAAGTACTGGTTAAAAGATCGTAATAGTAGTGTACCATATCCACAGTATGTTATCTTTCAGAATGGTAAAGATTTACATGGTAAGAAGGGTAATACATTTTATAGTAATACAATTAGAGAAGATTCTAATATTTTACATCACATGTATGTGAATGAATTAAAATTTTTAGTATTAGATGAGTTTCTATTATCTACAGGGAAATTTGATAATTATACAGAGAAGAGTGATGGTTGGCATACGATGGGTAGTGTAAGACAGATGGAGGCAGTTGTATTGATGAATATGTTATGTAATGATTGGTATGAGGGAAAGAACTAATGTAATATAATGATATCATATCTCATAATGGCTTAATTAAGAAGGCGATTTGATTGAGTGAAAGTTTACACGTTACACGTGAATCGATCTTATATTAGGTGAAAGCAAAACTTTGATTATCTCTTAATGAGGAATATAACTATTAATAACTAAAAGGGGGATACTTCTAAAGTAACAAAAAGAAAATCGCAAGGTAAGTAAAGAGAGCACGAAATACACAAGCTGATCTCGTTTCAATTGATTTTTAGAAAATTTTCAAGGAGAATAAGAAGTCATCTTTTTGTTTTAAAATGTTTTAAGATTATCAGCTACCTTAAACTTTGCTTCAGTCTTTGCACGAACTTCTTCTACAGTAACACCTTCAGCAACCTCTTTCAAGGTTAATCCAGTACCATGATAGTGATCTACTTCAAATACTGCTAACTCAGTAATAATCAGATCAACAACACCTTTTCCTGTTAAAGGCAATCGGCATTGTTCTAATATCTTGGATCGACCATTCTTGTCTGTGTGAGATGTTGTCACAATGATTCTTTCACATGCTGAGACTAAGTCCATAGCTCCGCCCATACCTTTGATGGATTTACCTGGAATAATCCAACTTGCTAAATCACCTTTCTCTGAAACTTCTAAACATCCTAAAATAGTTAAATCAATGTGGCGACCTCTGATCATAGCAAAGCTATCAGAACTGCAGAAGGTGGAGCTACCAGGAAGATAGGTTACAGTTTCTTTGCCAGCATTGATCAAATCATGATGATGCTCTCCTTTGAGTGGATAAGGTCCCATTCCTAAAAGTCCATTCTCTGACTGTAAAATGACATTCACACCTTCAGGAATGTAGTTACTCGAAACAGTTGGAATACCTGAAAAAAACGAGGTAATTTATGAATCAAAGTGTTCCAAAATAACTTACCAATACCCAAATTGACATACATTCCGTCTTGAAACTCTTGTGCAGCTCTTGCAGCAATGCGATCTCGGAGAGGCATTGCACTCTTCGGTAGTGCTTGCTTAACAGCAGCAGGATCACGATAGGTTAACTTCTCAATACGATTCTCAAAGAGTTCTCCTTTCACAATACGTGAAACATAAATACCAGGTAAATGGATTTCATCGGGTTTTAATTGACCAGCTTCAACAATCTCTTCAACTTCAGCAATGGTAATATGTCCTGCACGAGCAACGTCAGGATTGAAGTTTCTAGCAGTTGATCTAAAGACAAGATTTCCTAAAGTATCAGCCTTCCATGCTTTAACACAGGCATAATCAGTGGTAATAGATTCTTCGAGAACATATTTCTTTCCTTGGAATACACGTATTTCCTTTGGTTGACTGTATTTTGCTACAGTTCCATCAGGGAAATATTTGATAGGGAATTTTCCTTCTTGAACAACAGTTCCCACACCTTCACAGCAGAGTAAAATGAACGTTTTGAAAGAAGAAATAGAGTAAAACTTACCAGTTGGTGTGTAGAATGCTGGAATTCCTGCACCTCCAGCACGTAACTTTTCTGCTAAAGTGCCTTGAGGAGTTAATTCCAACTCTAACTTCCCTGCTAATAATTCTTTTGCAATAGATTTATGCTCTCCTACATAGGAGGCAACAAGTTTTGAGATTTGTCGACTAGTGATTAATACACCTAATCCAAAGTCTTCTACCCCTGCATCATTCGAAACTGCTACAATATCCTTAGTACCTTTCTTGTTAATTGCCTTAATCAAGTTCTCTGGAATACCACAAACACCAAATCCACTAAACGAGATCGATGCACCATCTTTTAAGTCATGCAATGCCTCTAAACTACTGGCATAGATCTTATCCGATGGCTTTCTCCCAGGATTTGGTGTATGGAACGAGAGTGCTCTGACCGAGGATTTAAGGAAGGATGACGAAGCTCTTCTTGCAAGCATGATTGATCGATTGATTGTGATCTGATTGTTATTGGTTTGTCGATTGAAGATATGTCTAAGTTGAAGTCTTTTCAGTTGTGAAGGGTGAATCTTCTAAATATGATTATTATGAGGAGGAGTATGTCAGGATGAAGTGTGATGTACTACTCTAATCTTTTGATGATGCTGTGAAAGTTTGAAGAGAGGAGAGTGGAGGCAAGGGGCAAATTCCTTGATTACGTGTTTCACAAGGAACTACAAGTTAGGAAGGGTTATGAGGAGGTTGTGATGAAGTTGCGATAATCTGAATAACGCTTCCGGTTACGTTTACGAAAACGTTTACTCAAAGTATTAGCTAAAAGTATAGTATTTTTTTGAATCAGGATAAAGAAAAGAAAAGAATGGAACTATAGAACACAAAAAAAGCATTAACATTGAGGTGCTGAGAACATGAACGCTAGATATCTCTTTCCTCATATCGAACTATGAATGGAGCAACATAACAAGCTATGTAAGGCTCGTTCGCTCTCCCACAAACTCCACAACGCCAAATAGGAACTAAACTTTTCTTCTTTCCTGACTTCTTTGCTTCTGATTTCTTATGCTTTTGCTTATCCTTCGCTTTATTAACTTTCTTCTGATTTCTTTGCCATATATCCCACATCTTCTCAATCTCTCCAATACAAATACTGCCAGATAAGCGTGTTTCAATTTCACTTAACAAAGACTTCACAATTGAAGTACTACGATTTGCTCGCACTAACAACGACCGCATATTTTCATTCTCAAGCCATCCTTTCTCATTGAAAATAACTTGAATGGTATTCCGAACCAAAGGATGCAGGTCATCCCAATCTTTTTCCTCTATTTTATCATCACTTTCATCACCATTACCATCACCATCACCATCAATATCACTATCATCACTATCAATAAGGTTGATCGTCTGCTTTTTCATTTCTTCTTTGTGCTCTGTTGCAGTGATGGTAGCAATAACTGGTAGAGGTGGTGGGAGTTGCTTCATTGAAGGTAAAGAATCATTCAAATCGCGATTATTCCTCCATAGATAATTGTCATGAGGTTTCTTTCTTTGATCGCTCAGTTCTTTCATTGCTTTTCTCATATCAACTGACAATAGTTCTTCCAAAGGCTCCTCATCGTCGCCGTCCTGGAGGTCTTCCATGTATCTCTCAATGAAACATTCATTTAACTTCATCACAAGTGTCTCGACATCTCTTCCATTAGAAAATCCTGATATCTCTTTTAATTGTTTAGCTAGTGTAGGTAGGTAATCAGATGCTTCCTTAGATATTTTTGCACGAGTATTCACTTTTGTGAATTTTTTCTGAATCATTTCAATAATCTCTTCTTCATTAAGATCATGGAAGTAGTAACATTCTGTAAACCGTGATTGCAACCCTTGATTTACGAACAACATTTCTTTCACCTCCTTCTCATATCCTGCTAAAATGATGATTAATTTATTTTTGAATTCCTCTGAAGTCATACACTGAACCATTTCATCCACTACCTCTTGCATGTAGTTATGGCCTTTCCCTGGATTGAGTTGATATGCTTCATCAATAAACAACACCTTTCCTTTCGCTGACTCGAATAGTTCTCGAGTTTTCAAAGCTGCATGACCCATATATCCCGTCTGGAACTTGGATGCAGTCGTCTCAATGACCTCATCGAACGGAATCAGACCAAGAGAATGGAACATCAGACCCATCTTTCTCGCTATAGTCGTTTTTCCTGTACCTGGTGCACCTAAGAACAAGTAATTGAAAGAAGCACTCTCACGTGGATCTTCGCCATTCTTCCTTTGGTATTCCACCACTGCACATGTTTTCTTTAGTTTCTTTCGAATCTCTTCGCAACCAATGACATCTGCTAAGAGCTCGTTGGTGGTTAATGGTTTTTCACAAAAGTTCTTATATTTAAAGTCATCTTGTATTAATAAATCCTTATCGATTGGACTCACTCTCAGCGCCTTTAGGCGCTGCTGCATTCGAATCTTTGCATTGGAGAGAAGATTGTTCACCGCTCCTGCATTTCCAAAGTGAGGACGAGCTCTAGCTTTTTCTAATTGCTTGATGGCGAAGAGCGCAGTATCTTTGTTAATCTTCATATCTTGCTGTTTCACTGCTTTAATTAGAATTCTTAATAGTGCTTCGTCATCATAATCTTCGAACACAAAAGCATCTTCGAGTTGAAAGCGACGAGAAAGTCCTGGGTTTGCATTCGCGAACATTTCCTCCATCTCCTTTCGATACCCTAACATTAATACTGCACGATCTTCTCCTGGACTGCCTTGAATTTGCTCGACTAAAGTGTTGATAACGGCCTCTCGATATGGTTCATTCTTCTTATGAGCGGATCCTGCTGCAGAGAATAGGCCATAAGCTTCATCAATCACTAAGACACACCCTTTAGACTGCTCAAGGATTCCTCTCGTTATTTCTTCTGATTTACCGAGAGCAGAACCAACAAAATCAGAAGCAGTCTTAAAAACCACCTCACCTTTTGATAATATACCTACATCAGCTAATATCCGTCCGTATAAATGAGCCACTGTCGTCTTGCCTGTTCCTGGATTTCCAAGAAAGACTCGATTTAAGACTAATTCCAGCAGTTCTTTCTCTTCTTCCTCTCTTTCGCCATTCGTTATCACGATTTGAAGCAGCTGATCCATCGATTCCTTCACTGTTTTTAATCCTTCCATTGCTTGAAGTTCTTTCCAAGCTACAGAAGTTTCCAGATTCTCTCGTGATGCTTTAGGCCCTAACAAATCATCCCTGACAAACATGCGAACACTCGGGTGAAACCCTTGCTGCCTCATCTCATCAATTCTCTTCACTTGACGATCATGCGCTTTTTGAAAGAATGTTCGAACAGTTCTTGCATTCCCAAAACCTTCAACACCACGTCCACGACCAATCCTCCTTGCCGAGATTCGAAGCCATTTAGAATGAGAAACAAGGAAAGGTTCGATCTCAGGTTGCTCAAGCTGTTTGGCTTGTACAGTCGATGATGGCTGTTCAGATTTCCCGGGATAGGTTTCGTTTATTCTGGAAGAAGTCGTCATATCATACCAATAATGGAAAAAGAAATGGTAAAGCAAGGTCTGCCCTGCTTTTGTGGTGACTGGATTCCACATGGATCCTAACACTGCTGTTAAATTATTAGTACCATGACGGCAGGTATTCCCGTAAGCATCAGTGAAAACGGATCTTTGAGAATCCCATTTCCAAGTATTGCCCCATTGATCGACTTCATCAGGTCTGTTGGGGTTCATGGTTAGAGTGGGATTTGGATTGTTGAGTGCATTCGCCGCTTTTAGCTTCCCTGTTCTCGCTGATGCCGATGAAGTCTTTCGAGCACTTTTCTGGCGACGATTTAAAGGAGCCGCAACTGGTACAACGGGATTTAGTGGAGCATAAGGCGTTGATAGAGACAATGATGGGGTAGGTAAGGGCGATGATGGATCTTTTAAAGCTTTCTTGACACTGACATCTTGTCCCCCACGAGTAAAGAAGTCTGTTAGTATTTCCTCTAATTCAGAGTCGGTATAATCTTCAAATTTGAAAGTACTTGGGAACCGCGAAGTTAATCCAATATTAACTTTTAGGAAGTCTTCCATCTGTTTCTTATCGCCTGCTAGAATCCAAATTAACTTCCCAAACTTACCTGTCATCTTCTCCGAGTTACCAAGAATACAATCAATGATTGGTCGTCCTTGTTCATCGTTCAACTGATAAGCTTCATCTATGAAGATTACGCCGCCTCCCTCGTCTCTCAGCTCCGATAATATCTCTTCAAGACCATCAACACCATCATTTCTCAGCTCTGATCCTGTTTTCATTATAACTTGACAGTCAAAGTCGAACATTCCAACTTCTGTGAGAAAAGAAGCGAATAGTTTGGCGACAGTTGTCTTGCCGGTGCCTGGATTTCCCACGAAGAGCGTATTAAAATTGAATCCGTCTAGGGGCATTTTTTGCTCCTTCTGAGCCATGGTGATCTTCCTGTAAAGTTTAAGGAATTCTTCTTTGATGGATGAAAGTCCTACCATGTCCAACAATGATTCAATTGAAGGCGAAGGAGGGTTTTTTAGAGTAGAATCTTTTAGTTTTCGCCATTTGAGAGAGAGTTGACATGGTTGCTTTACTTCTCTAGGCACGTCAAAAAATGCCGAGATATCTTTCAAAGTTTCTTCACCGTCACAAATAAAAGTCAAGAGAAACTTTACTGGTAAGTGCTCACCTTCAGTCCTTGCACTGTCTTCAGTCACAGAATATTTAGCCTTCTTCACAATTTTCACAGAGTCTGTTTTGTAATCCATCGAATTCACAATCTCTTCCTCTCTTTTACGCTTTTGCGAAAGATTTATTTGATTTAAACGATTGAAAGTTTGATCTTTAGAATCATCATCGGATGTTAGATCGATTACAAGTGGATCGCCGTTGGATGAGGTGCTGTCGCCTTTCCCTTCTTCAATCTAGAAAATGCTTGTGACTTTCGAGAGAAGAGGGATGATTGAAGAGATTACTCTACCTTTACTTTCTTTGTTTTCTTTCCTTTCATTGTCTAATATTATTCTTTTGGTTTTGAATATTATGCTGTGATGATTTTTGAACCTGTCGGAGGGAAGTTAACGGCTTCTTTTTATTTTACGTTATAAAAAACTCTGCTCTCAGTCAATAAATATCGTAAGTGCAGAAAATTTGGGATCACTTCACTCTCTTTATAAGTTAATCGTAGCTCTGAAGTTATCTGACAACAGCACTGTGTGGTTAACGCGCAAACTCCATCACCTACACTGCCGAAACGAAATTAGCTGATGTTTAGTTCAGAGCGAGCCAACAGCCATATCGGACTCGAAAGACGTGAGAAATAGGATTTCATCACTTGACGTTCGTTGGGTTCAAGACTTGAGCTCGTATCCACTCGACAACACTGTCAATGAAATCGACATCAAAACAAGAGCCAACCAGCATTGATGTTCGGCTCCTTTCGTCACGTAAAGTATTTAACCACATTGTCTTGATTCCAGCCTGAACCGTCATCTGGTCAGTGATATCCTCTTTGTTTAAAACTATTACAAGAGGTTTGTCGTCGAGTTGTTTATAAGTTATTGCTTCATACAGGTAAACCATGGCAGGAGGCCACGCACCAGGATCTGCGATATCTATCATGTAGATAACAGCAGTACAATTTTTATAATAGGTATGCCATCCACTCACTAAAGTTCCACCCAGCTCAGTAATTTTAAAATCTTTGCCATCCAGTGTAAAGTCTGTCATATCGACCCCAATGGTCGCAGCAGTAGCTTCATTAGGCTCGTAAGGTAAAGGAAGAGGTGCATTCTCAGCAATAACATTGAGAGTCATATCAGGTGATTTACTTTCATGTCGAGAAGAAGAAGCATCACTACTTCTCGATTGATTTGCTAATCTCTTTTTCAAACATTTCACGAAATAGCTCTTCCCACTATTCTCTGGTCCAATTAACACAATATCCATTCTTCCAACCTCTGTAAGCTATCACTAATAAGGCGAGATTGTATTGAGTTATAATTAAGATCGTTTCTCTTCTTCTCTACACTTCTCGCGATTGAAGAGATCTGATCAAAGCGGATTAGAAGACAACAAACAACATACCAGTATTTCATCATTTACCAACTAAAGATGACAATAACAAGTGAAAGATTACAACAATTTCTAGAATATCATGCATATGCTTCGACAACGACGTCGAATAGCGCAGTAGATATTGTGAATAATAAAGATAAAGGAGTAAACTTACTTGCTACATCAAGTCAATTAATTACAATGAAAGATATTACTGATCTTTCAATATTTTTTGAAAATCATACAATAACAACAGAAACATTATTTAAAGAATATTTAATTGAAATAACGAAATTTTCATCATTACAATTTATTAATTTAATTGATTTTCAAATTTTTAATAAATTTTTTAGTATTTTATTAGAATTTGCACGTTATGATATTTCATCCCTTCGAAAACTTTATGCTTTATCACATATATTCTCTTTAAAATTAACTGATTCTGTAAATAAAGATGGAAATTCAGTTAATGCTACCAAGCATCAGCCTAGCACGATGATCACGACGAAATACTCTGTTCGCAATCATCCTGTTTGGAATAATTTACCATTTTGGATTGATGTAACAAAGGCTACCATTAGTGAAGATTTAGATCGCTATGACTTTATTGCTTCAACATTAGTGAGATTATCATATCTTCAACATCATGCCCACCCAACCACTACCAGCACGACTGATAGTCCTGCTTCAGCCTCATTAGATGATGAATACCACGAGATGACTTTCTTTCGATCGCATTTTTGTCATTTAACATCTGAACAAGTGCTTTTCTTCGTGATTATGACTCGAATTGATTCGATCACTTCCTCTATGAGATCTCTGCTGCTTTCAAAAGACCTCATAGACAGCTACCAACAAACGATTCTTCAAAAACTTCATATTAAAGACTTTTTTCCAAATGTTGAAATTACAGAATCTTCATTAAATTATTGGTATTCATTAAAAGCAATGGTTCTTCTGACAATTATCAAACGATTACAACTCCCTCCTAAGCATAGCAATAGCACTTCCTCCATTTGCATAAAGACTGATGATTATGCCAATGCAAAACATCCACATTATTTACAAACACCTTTCTATTTCCATATGACAGTATGGAATGATTTTTGTGATAAATATACGAAATATGGTCTTCAAACATGGAAATTAACCGAAAATTATCAATATTATGAAATAGGTTATACAAGTATATTACAATTATTATATTTACCATCATTATTTACAATATTATATAAAGATGATATTTATCAAAATAAATTTCCATATTTAAGAAAAAATCCACAAAATTTATGGAAACATTTAGGTATATGTTATTGTGGTCATCAACAATATTATTCTGCATGGAAATTAATTGGTAAAATTAATCCTTCGTTATACCATCAAAGTAATAAATCATCTAAGGTATCGGCAGCAAGTAGTTATGATGATCATGAGGATAAGCATGATAATCATTTGCTTGAAGAAGAAGATGATGATTGTGCTCGACAAGGTATTATTAATGAAAACATTCTATCCATTGTGAATAAAATGAAATTATTAACAAGAAATTATGAAGATGATGCAATTATTGAAGAAAAACATATACAAATATTAGAAGAAGATGATGCTTTTACGAATCATTTACCATCAGTTGTATGTGAATACTGTTATCGTCAATTATTCTTTCAATATCCTAATACGACTAGTTCCTCCCAGAATCCATTAAATTTAACCATGAAAACTCCTGCTAATATGGAATCAAACTCACAAGTTTATGATCTTGTGACGATTGGGTCGGCATCAATCGCTTATCCCTTAAATAATCTTCCTTTGAAGAAGATGTTGCCTCTCCCTGAACACCTTCGATCGATATTAGTCAAACCAAAACTTGAAGAGTTTGTTCAATTTATCTATGGATTTTATGCAAAGACTCCAGCAAAGAGAATTCTTCCCCTCCAATCACTTCATGATATCGTTGAGTTACCCTATGATGGTGCGGATAGTAAAATTGATCGCGCTGAGGATCGAAAGAAAAGAAGTGGAGAAAAAGAAGTGGATGAACGAATTGCAAGGAATATGTTACATTTAAATAAATCGAAATCGGATGAAAATGAAGGAAGTGGCATTCATATGACTCTAACAAGTGGTCCAACTTCTCCACTAATGTATGCCACAAGAAGGCTACCTGCTATCCCTATAAAAGTGAAATCGGTGAGCTCTGACACGTATGATGCTTCCAAAAAGCCATCCACTGATAGCTTAGGTAGTGAAAATACTGCTAAAACTGTAGAAACAGCAGGGAAAGAAAGAAGACAGAAACCTCTAACAGTGTCGACGACATCAGCCGCGAGCACAGCGACCGCCTCTGACTTGGCACCATCTCCATCATCCGTATCATTTAGAGGGAATGAATTCCAAAATTTCTTAATTCAATTATGGAATGGAATCACGGTCACTTTGATTTATTCGAATCATCCGTTAGTGGCGAAAACGCGAGTTATCTTCATGAGATCGAATTCTGCACTCAATGATGACATATTTCGTAAGAAGATCACTATTCTACCGACGTCAAAGAATATTACTCACCTACAATTAGTTGAATGGCTTCGATCTCGATCAATTCCTCTGTATATTGGCTGGGCTCACCTAAGAGATCGAGATAATCTGACATATGATATTAAGAAATCAATCTCTTTATATGATGTAAAAGGAATGAAAGTAGGAGCAAAGCAGTATAAGAATTGTATGAAGATTATCACAGATTTACAGATTATTATGATGAAAATTGATAATGATACTTACTTTGAATTTGTTCATAAAGGTTTGATTGAATTATTCTCGAATGTCTCTTCTTCTTTTTCAAAATAATTCAATTTTATTTATGATAGTACAATGTGTGACTTGTTGTTGAAGAGTGTTACTAATCATTCTTTCCTTGTAAAGGTGTTAAGTCAAATTCTCTTACTCTGGGGTCTATTATGACCTCTTTTTTATCGATGTTTTCATAATAAAATACCACTTTTACCTTTAAAATGGTCGTGATAGATTTATATTACAGAGATTATCATGTGAAGTATGATTGGCTTCCCGAGTTCCATCCAATGACATGGGGAAAACTGGCATCAATTTTTTTAAATAGTTTGATTCGCAACTCGAAATATGATGTCAAGGGATCGAGTATTGCTGGTATTTATGATGGTCTTGATCATGTTAAGTATGAATTGCATGCATTGATTTCCTTACCGAATTATCAGTTCCAGCGTTTATTATCCTATGAAGAAATCGAAAAGAATAAAGAAAGGAAATATTATCTGTTGATTAAAGGACCGATCTTTCGCATTATCGAGGACCATTCCTTATGGGGTCATCTAGTGGCAGAGTATTTACTAGGTTTTTCTACGGGAGAGTACAGTGTCCGATTGAATTCTTACGATGAAATGAAACAAGGCTTAAAAGATGTTACAGCTCTAGCGGCTTGCAGTAAAGATATGAAGAGAATTATGACTGCAGATAATTTGGAACCAATTTGATTTCCCTTTGGAGAGGGAAGAGACTTTCACTCCCTCTGTTCGCTTAACCTTCAAAATTTAATGGATTGGCTATGGCTCCTCAGGCAATGAGACCAACTTTTGGGATGAATATCAGGAAGAACATGGACTTACTCGAATTTCTGTTTACAAGTAAGACACACTCTAAACAAAAAAGTTATGTAATCAATTTCTAGGTTACGATTCATGGCAAAGAAATATTCAAAATTGAGAGTTCTCTATGGCCAAATTCCTTTAAAAGAGATTATTGAAGAAGACAAAAATGAATTTACTTTTACAAATTTAAAACGAGCGATTGCCAGTTTTTTCCCGTTTTTACAGTCACCTCGATTATATGATCCCATACAACATTCCATCCAAATTATTAATTTTGCTCCATCGCAACCAATATCATCTGATATTCCTTTCTCGAAGACTTTAATGAAGAAATTGCATTATCTTATTCCCACAAGCGCTACCAATTATCATTTTACAAATGATCAGAATAGCCTAACTTCTGATTACTATACATCGAACGATTATCTTTTACCTTCAATCGATGGAGTTATTCGTCCTCTTTTCTATCCTTACAGTCAACTTATTGACTTCGAATCTTCGCCAAAGGATTCTCGTGGTCGCAGACATTTCGCTGATGATCCTTGTACAAGAGTAGAGAAAATTCGCTTTCTGTTCGCAGTTCAAGGAAAATCAGAATTTGTCTATCGTCGAATTGGAGATAGAAGACTAACATTCCTCGAGTACGATTATGACCCTCTCCTTTTATCGATGACGGAGAAGGACTTTTATGCTCCCCAAAAGCGTTCTTCTGGAGAATCTCAAAGAAACTCTCTGAAAGCGCTGCCTCCCAGTGTTTGGAAACTAATGTCGACAAAGGTAATATTTTAGTCGTTTTTATTAATCTCATATCAGCTCTTCATTAGGCGATGGCGTTCACATTATACCTTGAATATCATCCTCAATTTCCAGATCTATTTTACCTTCAAAAACTGCAGTTAAGAGATTTTTGTTATAATTTCCTCTTCCATGATTACCGCTGCTTGCAATCCAACAAATTTCCTCAACCTCTTCTTATCTTCATAGGAATTCCCTGGGCTATATTTATTGATTCGATCATTAAGGATGCCGACCTTCTCCACTTACAATCATTTGAAGAAGAAAGTCTAGAGAAAATTACATTGAAGATCCAAATCGCTTTGAATAACGTAGTACAAGAAGTCGCAATGTGGTTTCGTCAGGAATTTCAATATTATTATGCAGATTTTAAGTTTCAGCCTATCAATATAGATTCTCGTGAGAACTTCTTACAGAATGGTTTTTTAAGTGGATGGAATTGGTTATTTCGCCATGTATTAGCAGCCATTTCCAAAATTAACTAAATTAAGAAGGAAACTTAAAATAGTGCTTTCGAAGTTTAAAAGATTTAATAGATCTTGATCATTTAATGCATCTACTGTGATCCTGAAAAACCCCAGGTTGTTCTTTCAATATTTAGAAGTAATAGTGGATTAGGATTAATTTTAAATAATTTAAAGACCACATTTTTTCTCCTTACAACAACTCCCATAAGAACGAAAAAACGGACCTGAGAAAACGCGTAATTTGACGGATTCTCTTTATGAAAACAGAATAGTCACTAACGCATAAAATCAGCATGTCCGTATCACTCTCGCCTAAGTTCTTGGTGTTGGGACTGGACGGTCCCACCAAAAAGCCATTGCGAATTTGAATCATATTTTACACTTCCTTTCGAAAAGGAGTAAAAGAAGGATGGGTACAACTTACACTCATCTAAGAAGTCGAACACTTAAAGTTTATATCAAAACCATTGAAAAATCTATGATCGCGATTCATAATATGTAGGAAGAGTTAGATCCTAAAGAAACGGAACAGTCTAAATCGATAGAAATGGTAGATAGGGATAATCATGTGAGACCTACAGACATGCCAGTACACACCTACAGTCTTTTGCGATTGTTTAACTTTACGCTACTCTTAACTTTTCTCTACTTTACGCCATAGCATTTACTTCCATCACAAAAAAACAGTAAAAGAGAAGGAATCATGGCAAAGAAGCTCAAATCAATCGCTATTAAGTTGGTTTCATCAGCTCAGACAGGATATTTCTATGTGGCGAGAAAAAATCCAACTACTATTCCTCGAAAGCTACAATTCCGAAAGGTCAGTTGCGATCATTCTTTGAAACAAAAATGACTTTCTCTTTCACAGTATGACCCAATCGTTGGACAGCATGTAGTTTTTACCGAATCAAAGATGAAATAAACTATCTTTTCCGAATTTTATCGTGTTTTGTAAATTAATCTCATAGCTATTTGCACTTTCAATCTTTGAGAAGTTGTTGGCTCGTTTGAGATAAATCGAGGAATCAAATTCCTGCTGGAATCGCTCCTCGGAAATAGTCTAACTAGCAGCAAGGACTGAGGTTTGATTTTGTTTGAATAAGATGGAGAGTGACAAGAAGGTTAAAAAGTGCTAAAGAAAAGAACTGATTCTGCACACCAAAGTAAAAGTGTGGTGATTTTGTATTACAAAAAGGAAACAATTCTATTCCTAAGAATGAATAAACTATTTCTGGGGAGTATGTAGTGCATTACCATATCGCCAATTTCTAAAGGCAGTTTTCTTTTCTAAAGGATATTTCGATTTCTCTTGATCGAACTCTGACCTAGACAAACCACTAGCATGCAAACAACGATACAACTGCAACAGTAACGTCGAAATAAGATTTTGGGCTGGTTGTATGAGGTGCATTTCATTTGGGAAGACTGGATTATCAGCATAAAGTGACTTATACATCATTCGTCTTTCAATCTCTCCTCTATCTAAGACAGCAAAACCATAACTATTCGCAGCCTCTGTTGTTACTCGATTCAGTTGTTGGATACAAGCATCCGTCTTTGTTGTTGAAAATCCATAACCAGTAAAGCCTGATGTCAACACAATAACAGTGGTTGCATTCATCTTAGGATCATTATTAACACGTGTATCTACAGCAGTTCTTACTGCAGCCATTAACTTCCAGATATCATTTTTATGTTGTTCAATCATAGTTACATTGGGTTGTTGTAAATGTTGTGAATAGATTCCTTCATTGTATGCATGCCAACATGAATGCATATTCATTTGAATGGTTAATAAATCAGGTCGACGTATACCTTCACCTGGGAAACCTTTTCTCCATGGACCATTTTCATTAAATAAATAATCATCATAATCTTCATATGGAAAATGTTTCCAATCAAATGTTAATAAACCATTTTCACCATAACCACTAACATGACATGTTACTTCATTCACACCACATGGACCACGCCAACCTTCTTCATCAAAATGTCCATCTTTAATATGTTTTTTACGATGTGGTTGTTGTTTATTACAATAATGTCGAGTCCATTCTTTCACATTTCTTTCAAAATTATTTTCACGAAATGGTGCAGCATAGGATGCCCATACTTGTCGTGTTGTACTATCACCATACATGTATACCCACTTATGATTTAATATCTCATAGGTACTCTCATCAATTTTATGATCAATCCAACCACCTTTCTTATGTAAATCATGTGATAATAGACCAGTTAATGATTTACCGTTATTAATACCTTCAGCAATCCATGGTGCAAAACCTAAATTTTCAATAATAAAATCTTGAAATATACGTTCTGATGTATCATATTCATTATGTAATGAATTCATAATATCAGTTATTTCACTTCCTAATCGTAAAGTATAAAATTCACATCGTGATAAACTATTACCATATTGTTTTGATTGATGATGATTATCATTTGTTTCATCAGAAATATAACGATTTTCTATTGGATGGAAGTTCAGATCTCCATCAATGGATGAAATGAGGGAAGCTAGAAGTAATAATAGATTGAAATAGCTCATCGAATTAGTAACAAACGTCGATCGAGCAGCTGGGCTGGCAGGTGACGTAAAATAATGATAAGATACCACGAGGATCCTGAGATGCATCCTCAACTCCTCAACGGTAAATACAGATGGAGCATCTTCTAATACAACATAGGCACACATCGCGTGATTTCTATGAGTTTGAGATGAATTAAGTCCAAAGCGTGATTTCAACCATTGTCGCTCTTTATCAACGAAGGAGATGTAAGCAATAGGAGCCTATCTGAAAATTAATCGCTAGACTAGGTATTTAATCAATGACTTACATGAAAGATCCGTCGAGCCATTGTAGTATATCTACACTCACCAACAAGGTCTATACTATACGACTGTATACTATTTGTAAACTGTGGGACTTGAGAAGGATACAAGGAAATATTCGTATTAAACAAGTAAAAACCATAAAAAGTCAGATTCATTCTCACGTCACATAGGATATCTTGTATTATCAGAGGATCTCGCATTATTTTTAGATTAAACAGTAAAAAGCTCTTATTAATACGGAGTGTTTGATTGACGACGCTATTCTACAGAACATTGAAAAAGCAACAAGAAAGTGGAAACACTAAGAACCTAAGAAAAAAGTTAGTTTGTTCTATGTATCATAAGTTGTTTTCGCACAGAACAATAACGAAATTAGAGGTAGAAGAGATCTTTGAAAAACACTAGCCTTGCTTTGGAAAGCCTTCACTCGAAGCAGTCGAGAAACTTGTGCGTCAGCGGGCATCGAATATTCGAAAGGTTCGCTGTAACTACTACCACAACACAGAGTTGCTCTCGTCGAGATGCCACGGAAGCTACTTGGGTAAGAGGAAATGATCGATCGTAAAGTTGACGATTTTCATGGTTGCGACGATAGGGACAAGAACTAAGCGCTACCTTCCTTGACATCGCAGCTCTTGATCAATGCCTTCAGAATGTCACGATGATCTCACTCTCCTCGATACTCGGAAAAGCAAGTAAGGGAGGCTAATTGCCCTCTGGCAGCTGATTGCACTTCCACCAAAAGGATTGGTTGGACTGCTTTATTCTGCATTGATCTTCATTGGTCTTTGTCGACGCCTGCCTGTGGTAGGGAGGCTTTTTCCTCTCCCACTACAATATCTGATCTCAAAGACAATCATGCCTTACTCTGAAATCGTCAAACGTGTAAGGTCGTCCTGCGTTTTATTCATTATAAAGTCATAACTCACTACCATCTCTTTCCATAATAGAATGAGTATGGCAATGAAAATTTTGGTATCGGCAAACTATCGGTTGTTTACCGATAGATAAATTTATTCGCTTCGATAAAGAGTTACAATGACAAAGAAAGCAGAAAAAAAGAAAAAAGAAAAAAGGATAGATTATACATAAGATATCTTTGGATTTGGAAGATTTAATTCATTGAATGTGTGAAGGAATCACCATTCACACTCCATCCTTTCTTTTCCATCACTCGGAAACGGTCCTTCAAATTCACATTCGTCCGATTAGACAACTAAATAGATACCCAAACGTTAGAGTGTCGCATAAAAAGGGTTTCCAAAGACTTACTGGGGGACCGAATTCAGCATCCTCTAAAATCTCTCTCCACTTTCCAATTCCATGTTTCTTCATCCCTTCCTCCAACCTGTCGCATCACCACTGTTAAAAGCAAGTGTTGACAGAGAATCAAAAGAATTCTTACGCCAATTGCTCTTCGATGGTCCATTTAGTTCTCGTACCACCTTTCTTGGATTGTTGCAAGGGTGATCCAAGCTGACTCGGAAGAGAAAGTCTCTTCTTCTTGTTTTTGATAGACTATGGATCAATAAAATTTAAAGTCGCAGTAATTCTGAAGAAAAACAACTCACCTCTCCAGTTTTCTTTAGATGGCCCATAGCCTCAAGGACAGGATCAAAACTATCATCACTGGAAATATTCTCAATATCCTCAGTTACAGCTTGCTTCTTTCCATTCGAGGAACTTTGAGCGGGCTCATCATACTCTAAATGCTCGTGCGATATTGGATCAGCCACAAGATTGGCACGCTCCTCCGTCTGACGGGCGGTCGCCGGTTCTTCTCCAACCTAAAGGATGTCAGGTTAATTTGAACTTGCAAAGAAAACAAACACTTACATCTTGGATCTTGCGCTTCTTTCCAGCAGATGAAGAAGAGTTCTTATGTTGTGTTGTTGCTAACTCTCGCCTATCCGCTAACAGAGCGGCACTCTGTCTTTCTGCTGTTCCCGCTCTTGAGGCAAACAGCTTGGTTGACTCGCTATGCCCTAGTGCTTGAGGCAAAGGATCTTGCTCATTATATTTGCGAATAATTTGTTCCACATCAGCTGCCTTTTGTGCTCGTTGAGGAGGTTGTGCCTATAAAGTCTTTTGAGATGTCGATGCCACAAACCTCAGGGTTTACTAACCTCGCTTTTGCGCGATTTCTGTGGGGAAGAGAAAGAGTTTTCTGGAAGCTTTGCACTCGATTTGTAAGGACCTTCACGGTGATAAGCTTCCTCATCCCAATCCTATAAAACGTTAATTTAAGATGATAAGTCCAAGGAAGACAGGCTTTACTTACCGGTTCGCCGATTTCATGCAAAATTTCACCTCCTTTAGAAGTTCGATCAGAATCACTTCCATATCGAATAGTAAGAACAGGATCAGTGGGGAAAACCTAATATAATAGTTCCGTGAGATTAGAGTTGCTACAAAGTATCATGCAGTCAATTTCTTACCGAAGCTTCAAACTTGTCTAAGAATGAAATGAACTCTTCTTTTCTTGTCTTCCAAGAGTTATTTCTAAACAAATAGAAGACTTTTGACTTTAACAATTGATTCTTTCTGTTCTTCACTTTAATTATGTCGGTAAAAGAACGTAAATGACTGTTATAATCCTCTTCTCCCGATTCTGAAGGATGGTCACCGAAGAAATACGTTTGATGGCTCTTAAAGTAATCCTCGATTTCGCTGATAAAGCGACGAGGTTGAAAGTCACCAGGGACATTAATATCTTCGTCAGAAATTAGAGAACTCAGTGGATTTGCTCCATTTGAATTTAATGCACGGTAAAGAATGCTCATCGCACCCTATAGTAGTAGTAAGAAGGAGTTCGGACCTATGCAATAAACATTGTACCTGAACAACAAGCTCTCGCTTATAAACGCCCCATGTAGATTCTTTGATGCCTTTCGCAAAGCTGTGATAACTGTTCTCCTAAGAAGAAGAGTTAAGAGTTGATCTCAATTCAAAGACACAAAGGAAGAATTACCAATTCCACTAAATTTTCGAGTATGGCCTTGATATCATCAGGATTTTCATAAGATAGATTTTCGGCGAATTCCCGGATTACAAATATCTGAATGCGACCTTCCAAAACGAAGTTTTGAGATTGTTTCAAACCTAAAGCGAGGAGATCTAAAAGAAAATCGAATAATTCCATGAGGTTCCACGAAAAAAAATCTTTACCTGTAACAATCCCCTTGCGTTTGTGGTAGAGAGCCCAATCCAAGACAGCTTCAGTTGATTTCGCGTCCATTTTTTGAATTGATATGTTATTGCTAGGTTTATTAGGTTTCCTGTTCTTTGCTAGGTTTAGATGATTTGCTAGGTTTCTTGACTTTCCCAAAACTCAAATTTTATTATCGAAAAAGCGTAATTTATGAAATTTTAGAAACAACAGAAAAAAGAATGAGACTTAGCAAGAAGTCTGATATTCGGAATGCGCGCAGTATATTGCTCATGCTGCCATGGTAGGTCTTGAACTATCCTCGGGGTCTTAAAACCATGGCTCCCAGGCGTTTCGAGTAGGGAACACTCATTTCATAGAAAATAGATATGAAGGACCAGTCACACTCCACCCATGTTTCTCCATAACACGATAGCGATCCTTCAAATTGATATTGGTACGATAGAGTAACTGTAAGAAACAACTCAATGGAAGCAAACTCGAAAGATTTGAAAGACCTACCGGAGGACCGAAAACGGGATCATCTAGTATCTCTTTCCATCGGCCTGTACCATATTTCTTTATGCCTTCCTCCAACCTAAGTCATCAATAAATAGACGAAATGATACAAAGATAGGTCACTAACGCGACTTGTTCTTCCATCGTCCATCTATGTCTTGGTTGAAAGGGCTTCGTATCCGATAAAATTTCAGAGTCTTCTAAACTCTTTCGCTTTCTTCCCCTCTTCTTCTGACCAGACTAGATATACGATAAGTGCAAAGATACAAAAGAAAAAAGTAGAGCTTACATTTTCCGCCAATTTATCGACTTCCAAATGACTGCTATCATCTTTTGATATTCCGCAGCTCTCTTCGGTGTGCAATAATCGACTATCAACTGACTGGAGGGATTCCTCTATTTCTAAAGGTGGACTGCTGATAATATCAAGTTCGTGGTTGGAATTGGAAGATACAAGTTTATCTACCAACTGAGATTTTATCCTCTTTCTACTTGAAGATTTCGATGGAAGTTGAGTATTCCGGAGACCCTCAAGAAAAGGAGACACATTCAACAGATTTGATTCTATCGTTTGGAAGGAAATCGATCCTGAAGAATTTTCTTGGCATAAAGAATCTGGCTGATTTAGCTTTCGCTGTAAATCGAACAAAATTTCCTTTTTTCTCATTATCTGTTTTCGAAATCACAAAATAGTAATTCACGCGGAAGAAGAATATACCTGAGCCGAAGAATTATCAAGTTGTAAGCTATGTTGATTTTCCCAACTCTAAGCAAATAGAAGAAGCTTATTATGTCGAAAAATACCAAAATTTTTAGGTCAACTTACCGCTTCAGCTACTTCATGGAGAAGATGTGCAGCAGATGACTCTTCATTATCTTCGGTATTATCCGAAGTTTCGTTTAAATATTCTATCGATAACACTGGATTCGTCGGAAATACCTACGATAAATTACTTTTTGTTAATCGAGAATGCTCAGAAGGACTTACTGCTCGCTCAAATTTTTCTAAAAACTTGAGAAAAAATGCCTTCTTCAACTGCCAAGCATTATTTCGTAATAGATAAAGAACCTTTTCTCGATTTAAACTCATTTTACTGTTTGTTGATTGTGTTGCGTCAGTAAACAACCGAAGATGACTTTTTCTTAATTCTTCGTTTTCGCCTGTGGTTTGATTGTTTTCTCCTTGATAACAATCCTTGTGAGTCTCGAAATGCTCTAATATATCCAAGATGTATTTGTTGGCGTCAACATTACGCGGAATGTTCAGATCTTCAAGACTTCCTTTGTACACAGACGATCGCACACTACTTCGGTCTTGCAAACTTACAGTTCGGTGGAGAATACTCACAGCACCCTAACGATATTTGAAATGAAATCGAGTTTGAGAGATCAGAATAACCTGAACAACAATCTCTCGCTTCCAATAACTCCATTCAGTCTGATTCATTCCTTTAATGAACTCCAAATAGTTGCTTTCCTGCATAATAAATTAAAACGTAACTATTAAAAAAGAAAAATCTACCAGTGAGATAAGGTTTTCAAGTAACAGCAAGATATCTTCAAAATTTTCATATTTAAGATTTTCAGCAAGATCACGAACAATGAAAACTGCAAGCCTTCCCTCCAATATTATGTTATTCTCTCCCTCTTTGTTGGAATACACTGGGAGGAGATCTAACAAACATAAGAACACTTTCAAATTTGAACAATTGAATTTCAGTACCTGCAATGATAGCTTTTCGCTTATGACATAGTGCCCAATCTAGGATCACTTCAATAGACTTTAAATCCATACCAGAGCGCATTTTGATGTTTCCTGATTCCTTCAAGGCACAAAGTCAATGACAACCCTCCCAAAATCAAAATAACCCTTCACAATAGATAAATCGATTTTTTGAAATCTTGAGAAATTGAATTAAGGATTTCCCTATTTCCATTCAATTTTTTCTTCTCTCTTGACAATCATTGCATTCCAACCTACTTTTACTCCTTTCAAAGAAAAGTAGAACTTGTCATGGTTGGGATTAATCAAATCAAGAGAAAGGGAAATGAAGATTTGTCATATGTTGTTGAAGTGAAGTTTGTCTCAAAGGATAACTTGCAGCTAAACAAAGAGGAACTTTTGGTGGATAACCTCCTCGCTTACTCAAATCTGTATGGAATATTGTTTGTTGCTTATGGAAAGAGTTTGAAAGTTATATCTTATCCAGCGATTGAAGCAAATGTTGAGCATACGAATGAGGAGGAAAGTTTTGGGAATAGTCAAATTCTGTCGGAAGTTTTATTTACTGAGACAATCTCAGCAATTTCCTTTTCTTTATCAGAAAAACATGTCTTGATCTCTTTAAGCACTGAATTAATTGTATTTGAGTTGTCAAGATTCATTCAACAAAAGGTAGTTGCCTATCTCTCTTTTCTTTACAGTTAACAAACTCTTCGACTAGGTTTTGCAAATTGAAAATGCTAAGGTTCGATTGCAAATGAGTACAAAGGCGAGCAATTTTCATTCGATTTGGATGACTCAGCATAATCAGGATTTTATGGTTGTCTTAAATGAAGAGAAGATCGTTTTTTATAATGTCGAAACTTCGGCAACCGAAGTCAAAGCTGTAACTAAGAACACAACGGCAATTACCTACTCTACCAATCCAAATTATATCATTTATAATGAATCCAAAGCTTTAGTTGTCAAGTCCTTCGCTGATTGGAAAACAGTCTTTGAAATATCGTTAGAGGATTTGAACATTGATGATCATGGTATGGGCTCTTTCTTTGTTTGATTTTTTTTTCATTGGAGAATATTTACCTATTGATATAGAAATTCATTATTTACAATCTTACAATAGCGGGATCTTCTGTCTGGGTCACAAAGCTATTGATAATGAAACCCCTCCGTTATTAAAACTTCTTCAAGTGGATTGGAGAAGGGGGCATATTACGACGATTTTTGGAAATAAGAAAGAAATTAATTCGTCTGAAGCTAACAATTATCGAAATCACCGATTTTATTCACGAATGATACAGAGCAGGTAAGAAGAAAGATTTTGTCTTGTTTAATTGTTAACAGGATACAAATTTGCAGAAACCAAATTGTTGTTGGAAGTAATTTGTCTCCGGAATGCTGGGTATTAAATCTCACATTTGATAAAGACGTGAATTTGGCTAATGTTACGATTGATGAACCCTTAGATGAGAATTTCCTCAGTATTACGGATGACGGTTAGTCGATCCTGTCTTTTGCTCCTGTTAATGACCGTTTTTTCGATAGATTATTGTGCATCAATGAATCACGGGCTTGAAATTTCGATGAATTGCACCGTTCCATTACTCTACGGAGACGGGGAAGTTGGACCTGGACCGATTGCAATTCTACTTGCGGAGTGTGGACACTTAGTATTATTTAGGATTGTTGACAATCAAAAGATTCATGCAGTTCAAAAGCCAGCCAACCCACCAACATTTGTTAGCTTAATGCCTACTATATCGCTAAAATATGATGCCCTGATGGTCGAGAAGCCAAAGCTGGTTGATTTGAAACCTTCGCCTAAACCCGAAATGCAGAAAGATTCTCCTGTGACGGCGACCTCCCAAATATCAGGACCAACTACAGCAACGGCGATTCTTCCACCCAAAATTACTCAGAGACCAACGGACTCTTTACGTTCGACCGAAAGCCAGAAAAACGAGGAGAAGAAGCCACAAGTTAAAGGTACCCAATCGAAATCTTCTATTCAGACAATGGAAAATATCGTTCTTTCACAAGAGACAACCGTGATTACCTCTTTGAGCAAGGATCCTTTAAGCTATTTATCACAAACGCTAAATTCTCTTCATCAGTTTGTTACAAGTTTTGACTCGAATGAAGTCAATCATGACACAAATATTAACTTGTTGATTCGAAATTTAAAGTTACTGAGAGAAGAAGTAGAAACCTATTTTGATGGTTTGGAAACGACTATTTCTTTAGGAAAGAATCATGAAAATGAAGCGGAGGCTCTTTCCAGGCAATTGTTAGAGTTGCGCGCATTCTGCAAACTTGAAAATGAGTTCAACAGCTTACTCGAAGTTCGCAAAATTGCATCTACTCCATTCGATTTAATTATTAAGCGGGAAACACAAAGTTTTCAAGACCGCATCAAAAAGATTACAAAGGACATTCGATTACATAAAGGTCAGAGTGAAAGATATTCAAGAATTCAATTTGAAAATCGATTAGAACTATTGCAAGGGGTTTCCAATTCTTATCAGGACTTCATGCGCGTAAAGTCCATGGTCAACAAAATGGAAGAAGTTACAAGTGATTTAAACCAAGATTTTGTAACCCCTGCGAGATTAAAAATTAACGAACAGCGAGCATTAAAGAGTAAACGGTTTTGGAAGAAGGAGGGGGAGGCAAAGAGGCCAAATGCGGGGATGCTACTGTCTGGGAAAACAGAATCAACGAAGGATGACATCGCCGAGGTTAAGACTACTCCTGTTAGGTCTTTCTGGCAAGCCTATAAAACAAAACCATCAAAGAAACTGGAAGGTCGTTCAACGAAAGTAACGCAAAGTGAAGAAGTACCAAATTTACTGAGAGGTACAGTAGCAAAGCCTGATGCAGCGAAGGATAGCAACAAGAGTGCAAGTCAACCTCCAATCGCGGCGGGTGCTCCTTCAGCCTTTAGTTTCGGTGCGGCAGCAAAGCCTGATGCAACGAAGGATAGCAACAAGAGTGCAAGTCAACCTCCAATCGCGGCGGGTGCTCCTTCAACCTTTAGTTTCGGCGCGGCAGCAAAGCCTGATGCAGCGAAGGATAGCAACAAGAGTGCAAGTCAACCTCCAATCGCGGCGGGTGCTCCTTCAACCTTTAGTTTCGGTGCGGCAGCAAAGCCTGATGCAACGAAGGATAGCAACAAGAGTGCAAGTCAACCTCCAATCGCGGCGGGTGCTCCTTCAACCTTTAGTTTCGGTGCGGCAGCAAAGCCTGATGCAACGAAGGATAGCAACAAGAGTGCAAGTCAACCTCCAATCGCGGCGGGTGCTCCTTCAGCCTTTAGTTTCGGTGCGGCAGCAAAGCCTGATGCA
>VKHI01000022.1:73200-153821 GCA_015145745.1 Poterioochromonas sp. DS
CTCCAATCGCGGCGGGTGCTCCTTCAGCCTTTAGTTTCGGTGCGGCAGCAAAGCCTGATGCAACGAAGGATAGTAACTACAGTGGATCTCTACCTTCTGTTTCTATTTCTTCCGATAAAACCTCTTCCTCTTTATCCTTTTCCTCTACACCCGAGAAATCTGCCTTTGGTCAAGGTACCCCTTTCTATTGTCTTCTTTCTTTCTCTTACCCTCTTCTTCAGTTTCTTCTTCTTTATTTAAGAAACCTGATCAAGTGGCTGCTGTCTCTCCGCTCCCATCTGTTGCTACTCCTGCCACTCAAAGTCTCTTCACAGCCGGAAAGCCTGCTGGAGTTACACCATCAACTTCTTTTGGCTCCGGGTTTTCATTTGCTCCTACGAACGCTCCCTCTTCCTCCAACCCCAACGCTAATATATTCTCGAAACCTGCAAACCCACTTTTTTCTGCTCAGCCTGGCGCCTTTATGAAAGGTTCCTCAAGCATTGATAGTGTCAACGCTACCCCATCAAAGCCTTCCTTTGGCTCTTCGACCTTTTCCTTTAACAGTGGTGGGACTGGAGGGTTCTTAAGTGGGCTGAATACCCCAGATTCTTCAGAAACCAAACCACCCACCGCTTCTTTGAATCCTCCTTCTACACCCTCTGCAACAGCATCGTCTAGTGCTGTTCGGGAGAAAGTGGAAGAGATTTATCGCAAATACAATCCATCAAAGATGTCAGATATTCCAAAGATATTAGAAAAATATCAAGGAAGAGAAAATGAATTAATTACGAATTTAGAAAAAAAGTACAATATCTCTTCATCTACACCAGCTACCTCCTCACCGGCTATAGGAGGTTCAGCAGCTCCTCCTGCTGGAATGTTTAACTTTGGAAATACAACAGGGGCTCCTTCTTCCAGTCTTTTTGGTAACAATAGTTCGGGATTTGGTAAAACTTCTGCCTTTGGAGCATCCACCACATCCAGTTTTTCATCCCCATCTTCGAGTTCCACAACGTCAGGTTTTGGTTCAACTAGTGGTTTCGGAACCACGAGCGCCTTTGGCAGTAGTGGGTTCGGAGCAACCAATACTTTAGGTAGTAGTGTTAGCTTTGGTAACACCAGCGCAAGTACGAATCTTCCAGCATTTGGATCATCAACTGGATTTGGTACTACACAAGGACAGAGCTTTCAAACATTCGCTTCTCAGAGTTCAAATAATTCACCGTTCAATAAAAATAACCCGAACAACAAGAAATAACCATGGAAAATTTATGGAATTCAGTTTCCTTGTATGCAATAAAAATTCTCAAAAAATCAATTAGGATAATTGCTATCATAGCTTATATACCCACTTATAAATGAATCTTTTCTTATGTAATTTAAAATTTAACAAAAAAGCCCTACTGCATTGTATTGTCACTGTAGTTGAGTGTCGTTTCGTGTTGAAGAGAAATCATGTCTTTAGGTTTATATTTACAAGTTGATAGTAGTAGTAGTATCAAGGAATAGAAGGGGAAATGAGATCACCTTTTAACTTATAATCAATGTAAAAATAATATTCCAAAGAAATGAAAAGCAGCTTCCTACTAATAAGTGGTATTTCACAGGGACTGAGCTGAACATGAAATATTTCACAGGGATCCAGAAGCACCAAGCATAGAGTAGAGCAGAGGGCAAAACATCCTTTAACATAGGCAAGAGACTCGTCTGGAAGTATGCGAAGTCCGTCAATCCATGATAACCGTAATGTCGCAAGCTAATGATTGCAGCATTGAAGGGTGGTGAGAAGAGAAATTGATCAATAAAGACACTAAGCCATTGCATCTGAGATGACGTCAATCCTCTTCCCTGTTTCTCTCCTCCTTCCTCTTTCTTGGAAGGCAGCATTAATGACTCAGAAAGTTTCGTTAAAAAGGTACCAAAGATGAAAAGTACAGGAGTTATAAAGAAGAAATTGATAAATCCCATGATATAAACCTCCTGCCATGGAATAGTAATACTCTTCTCCCTCAAGACATACGACTGTAACTCAATGAGAAAAGTTTGAAATTGAATCGTAGCCGAGCTATTGAAGACTTTCTCATCAGATTTAATCACTTGAATAATGTTAGACAGATAAGTTGATACAAGAATAGCAAAAGTACATATTACAACAGATTGAAGACCATTCACAAGAATTGGAAATCTTTCCAAATATTCATTATAGAGATCGAATAAGCTCTTAGACTTTGACTCCTTTCTCATTGTTTGCTCTCTTTCTCTCTTGTAATTAAGCTTTCAATCGATCACTAATCAATCAACACTTTCTCTCTGTAGAAATGCGTCAGTCGGTTGGAATATTCGGTATCGGTAATTAGTCGATAGAAATGGTAAAAATCGGTTTATGGAAAAGTCGAGTTTTATGTTGAAAGACAAGTGAAATATTGATTGAAAGGATGTTGATGTCTTTGTTTGTTTTGGTGGCGGTTATCCTTGTCGTCCATGTCGAGAGTACAATGCAACCTCTTCTAAGTAACTTGAAGTCAAATATTGTCACTGACTTCGATCGTGTTGCTTTTGATTTGAATGAGAAAACTGCTCTTAATCATTATCAAGTCACCGGGAATTATACAACAACAAAACGACCTTACTCAGCTTTTGTCGCGACATTTCCAGCTAGCAGATTTGCTTTCTATCCTCCAACTTCGAAAGGATGCACAGGATTATACAAGACGAGCATTTCCTCGGTCACTGAACCTCGTAACTGCGCCTACGCTACGAATGGTGCATTCTTTACCTGGGATACCTCCCTTAGCTCCAACTGTATTGGAAATCTTGTTAGTGATGGTCAAGTTTGGCAATTACCTACTGATGGCAGCGGAACAGGTCGTGCTAACTTTGGTATCACTGCGAAGAATGAGATCTTCACAGGCTTTATTGACGCCAACGTCATCGCACAAAACAATTTCACACAGTTAATCACTGGTTGGGGATGGTTAGTTCGTAATGGTGAGAGTAATGTGAAAGTCTCGCAAGATCTCAGCTATCAACCAGGTGGATTTACCCTCGAGAAAGCTCCTCGCACAGCTGTGGGCGCTTTCTCTAATGGTACGATGATCCTTGTTGAGATTGATGGAGAGGAAGATATCGAATATGGCCCTGATTTGTTTGAAGTTGCTGATCTTCTAGTGACACTAGGCGTGCATACCGCCGTGAACATCGATGGAGGGGGATCTTCTGTCTCTGTTGCCGAAGGAAAGGTCGTCAGTGTTCCAACATGCAATGATACTCCAGAGGTTTGTGAGAGAGCTGTCGCTTCTTTCACTTGCGTGAAAGCTGTGTAGATAATGAATTTCAAATAATCTGACTTCCTACATGACGTCAGATTCCTTAGTGTTTTTGTATTTTTCTTTTTTTTAAAGCAATGTAGCATGTAGCTTAGTAAGAATGTGGTGATATGATGTTAGGTAATGGGTAGAAGAAAGCTTTACTACGAAGTAGTATTAATAATATTAATAATATTGTTAATAAGAATGAATGAATTAATTGATTTCATTAATTTATAAAGAAAAAGATCATCAAACTATCCTCACACTCCTCCTCCCTCCTCTATTATCATTACTGTTATAGATAATCGTTGGATAATTTCAGTCTTCTAAACAAATAATTCGATCGATACACACCATGTAATCCCCCGATTAACGCTAAATACCTCAGACAATCAACATTAGCACCAATGAGAGGAACTAACGTTAACACTGACAGTAAAAACATGACTTCATCAGAGACCAGGCCTGTCATTTGAGTTGTGTATTGATTCGTCTTATTCACTGCATAAGTTGATGCATTCCAGATCGCATAATAGATCGCTGGTAGTGTGAAGAGTAGATACGTCACATTCAACACAGGCGTCAGAACACTCTCGCTAGACCAGATCGACACATTCGAATCAAAGTTCAACCAGGAGTAAGGTTTAATCCTCGTCAGATAGAGCAAGTGCTTGTAATAACTACTATCAATATCAAGTGACGATGTTGTTGACGTCAGAGGGAAATCCATAACAAAGACATGGTAGATGAAAGAAATCAGCCAGAAAGACACATTAATCAGAGTCCATAGTTGCCATGGACTAACCTTCCGTTTCTTCGTTAATAAGTATTTGAAGCAAGAGGCGAAGAAAGGAATTCTTTCCACCTCAATCTCGCTGTCATATAAGAGGAGTATTGCACTGACGACAGGGAAGAAAATATCATAATCGATACTCGTCATACCGAATAAGATCACTAATACTCCCCATGCTATCGTAACAAAGGCATGGAATAAGACTAAGGGATAGCCTCCTGAGCTTCCTTGATGGGTAGAGGAGTTAGAGAAGAGGAAGGAGATGACGATGCGACTGGAGTAGATCGTCTCTCTAGGATCTCTCATGTAATTCAAAACTTCTTTCAATCTAAATGATGCTGTTAACGTGAGATGACCAATCAATGTGGATAAGATGATACCGGTATAAACGGTCATCTTATTGGTGATCAACGTTGTTCCTATGTCAGTCTCTCGCCCTGCACTTGCTCCAATCTCTTCTCGATCTCGCAGGTCAGCTAACACCTCACTGACGTCTTGATTCTCTAATAACACGATAGAGATAATGAGGTTAACCAGTGGCCATAAGAGAGTGACAAGGTAGATCAGTGGGAAGAGAGTAGTAAAGGAGACGGAGTGCGACGAATTCTTCGGATTCCACAGAGCGATGAAGGTATTCAACACCTTTAACACGTAGAGGAAGCAGAAAGGATAGTAATACACCTGCTGCGACGATGATGAAGTGGTATGATGGTGATGATGGTGATGATGTTGGTCGTAGTAAGGATGTGTGACGAGGGAGTGGTAGGGAAAGGCCCAGTTGATCATCGCCTTCGTTGAGATGAAGCCAAAAATCAACGAGTAGAACAAACACGTCAGCATACTATCTAACGCGATAAGGCGGGACCAAGCTATCAATGTCATCACAATCGTCATCAGCATAAAGAAGGTAGAATGATCGTAGGCGGATAAGAAGTGACCATTCACACTATTAGCAGTGAGGACAACTGGATCATCTGTGACGTCATTCAGTCGGAGTAATCCAAATCCTTCAAACGAGATCATCACCAAGAGAATACTCACTCCCATTAGAATACTATAAGAGAAGAACAATGAGTCAGAAGAGAACTCTAGTCATGATAGAAATGACGTACCTTCTAATGAATTTCTGCTTCTTTTGGAAGACGAATAAGATCGATGACACATACATTATAAACAATGCTAACGAGAAGAAAAGCACCTGCCAACGAGAAATCTGTCTACTTCCCACAACCACTACTTCTTCGTCTGTCGAGGTAGTGAAGGTATTGTTGAAGAAAGAGAAGAGCTGACGTAAGAACCAACGAGAGAGATTGGCACTAAACACTTGATAGATAATTGCATTTGTAATCACATAGACAACGACTTCATTCCATGAGATAAATGGTGACGTGGTATTATTCTTTTTCTGTTGACGGGTGTTACCGAGGTCATCGAAGGAAGATTGTTGATATTTGACGACGTAGCGTTGGTAATAGGAATATTGTCGGAAGAAAGGAAGCAGATTCGAAATAAGCAGAATAGAGGCAGGGATGATGATGTATGATGAATGATAAAAGAAGTGAAGAAGTTTTGTCGCTTGAATAATCGCAATATTACCTAAAGTCGTAAACCTATTACAAAATAGGAAAAAATTAGAAAAAATAAGGAAAGATACAAATATCATCGACTTACCCAATAGAACGATGAGAATAAAGCATGAAACCAATCCAACCACTTAAAACCATTGTTAAAATGAAGAAATAAGTTGGATAAACAATCTCTGAAGTTACTTCTAAACCACTCCAATCCTAACACAACCATCATTAGCACCCTGAATGACTAAACATAGAAGAAATTATCTTACCTGCTCCATCATCGTTAACTCTAACCATGTCACAATTAACATAAATACGATCAAACCAGTAGAGAAGATCGCTGAGAAAAAAGAGCTTGTTGGGTCTCCATATACTTCGTCATCTTCGTCAATCCCCTTTGCTCTAACATCATCACTATTACTCCTTGGATTGTCCGACAATGAGAAAGTTTCATAAGGAGCATCTTTCCCACTACTTCCCTTGCCTTTCTTCTGGTTACTTCTGAGGAAAACAGGGAGGATGATAGCAGAGCTCATTAAAATAGTGACAAGCCAACTAAACTGAGACAACTGGAACGATCCATAGAAATAAGAATGAAAGGAATACAAGAGGTAATAGACCGTGCCCTTTGTGAAGGTAATCATTGTTAGTGAAGTTGAAGTAATAGCAAGAAGAGCTAATAGAAAGCGACTAAAGACAGCGGATGTATCATGGAAGAAATGTAATTCCATCATCGCGACACTTCCTATTACAGCAATGGGAATCACACTTCTTGGAAAATTAAACAAATACGCCACTAATCCAACAAGACAACCTATACTCCCATCTAACGCTAATCGTAGAATCAGGTTGTAGAGTTGGAAGCGAGTCTTCACACCAAAACCTTCTTTCAGGAGATCAGGAAGTTGCTTTGAGGTATTGTACGGACTAATGTCATCATAGTCACTGCTCAGACTGGAGTGAATATCGTTGGATTGATATTCATGGATCTTTTCCATGAGTAAATAAATGATGAAGAGGAAGAAGATCACAGCAGTGAACAACAGATTCTCTATTGAGGAAGCATACGGTCCAGACGATGAGGATGCTGACGAGGCAGTAACGTGAGCAAAGTGTTTCATTTCATCAAAGAAAGGATGCGATTCAACGCTTAAGATGATGTACAGTGCCAATAATAATCGAAACACCCACTTCACCACGATCTTCATATCTTCATTTCTAACAACATCGCCACCCTCTTTCTTCCCACCTCCCGGTAGAGTTGAATCTTTTAATAATTGCTGCGCCTGGTTTTCATGTTGTTGATAGGTGAAGCACATTAATAAAGCTGGAAGTAATATAGACTGTGTAATACCAATAATTCGATGTCTTTCTGATGTTAATACATTATGATGTAATGATAATTGCAATAAAAAGGAAATAATAATTGGCATTAAATATATAATTGGCATAACTATTGATGGAATCATTAATTGTCGTTTCATATCAGAATATGGTGCAGTAATCTTACTACCAACTTTCTTATATTGTAAACGATAGAGATATCGCGGACGACAATAATACCATGTATATAAGAAATACAGAAAGGTAAAACATGTTTGAAGATCAAAGTCAAGTATATCATCACATAAGATAGCACTGACAAGTGATCCGAAGAGAACTGGTGACACAGCAAAGGTTATTTGAATCATCACATTCATTAAGATGCTCGATTCATTTAAAGCAACGTTAAAATGACTTATTCCAACAATAAAAAAGATTATAATGGTGATAATAAAAGTTGGAAGAAGGATAATGTTGTAAAAGGATTCTTGTAAAGCATCTGATGTGGCATAGATTAAAGCACCTAAAAACATAATCATTGTGAGGAAGAAAGCAATGATTGTTCCCTAAAGAAGGTTATTAATTAAGAATACGAGTAGATCGAATCGATTAGAAGAAGAGAAGAATAATGAGAAGAGTTTACTTACCTCCACAGCTTCGAGGATGTCGAGCACATAACAGGCTATACTACCAAATGAAAGAATTAAAAGAGCAGGGCGACCACCATATCCAACTAATAAAAGAAAAGGAATAGAAATCAATAAGTTTAATTCAGTTCGAATATTTTGAATCTGTTTTCTTATAAATTGATCTGCTGTGATTTCTTTCGTGCTGCTGGTATTACTGTCATTTCGATTGACAGAAGCCACAGCTGGCGATGTTGGAGTGGAAGGTTGTTGATAACCTGGTTGCAATGGTCCAGGATTGAGTAAACTTGCAGGAGATGAAAGATCGGGTCTTCGCCGTTGTTGCAATTGATTGTTTGTGGAACCATCAGAAGAAGAAGGATATCCTCCAATCGGAACTTCTGTAGGAAACTGCATTACTCCCTCCACAATCAAAAGAATCAGCGGTAACCAAGATTTTCTCAAATAACTATCGAAAGGTCAAGCTATAGCTAAGAGAAGCTGAACAGAAGTAAATATTCTTTCTAATCGATCAAATTGCTTCAAAATGAAAGAAATTCCAGGTTTTAGTCAGGAAAAAAAAAAGAAAATTCGAGAGTTTTCCTTCGTAATTCCATCATTTCCACATCAACACTAAAAGTTACAGAACAAAACGAAAGAAAGAGAAAACTAATACCACTAAAATTAATATACACTTCATTTATTACCAAACTCATTTTCCCATGCTTTAAATCTTGTCAAACTAGCCGCAGCTACTGAGGGTCTAGTATTTTGCAACGCTGCAACACAATCTCGCATTGTAACCTATAAAAGAAATTTTACCTTAAACCACCACTTTAATCATGACTCAACTTACCTTAGGGACTGTGATTTCTCCATTTCTTCGTAATTCCACAATCTGATCTGGACTAAAAGCATCTAACAATCGTCTCATCGGCATCATCGAGGCTTCTCTTAATGCCACCTGAATATCAGCACCACTGTATCCTTCTGTCATCATCGCCAGATTTGAGAGGTTAAAATCCTCACTTAATAGTAAATCCTTGATAAGAATGCTAATCAGTTCAATCCTTGCCTCGTAGTCTGGTAAAGGAACATAAATTCTCTTCTCTAATCGACGTCTCATCGCGGGGTCCAAATCCCAAGGGCAATTCGTTGCAGCGAGAAACACTACTTGCTTCGAACCTCCACGATTCGAACCAAGGCCATCTATCTGACACAGCAACTCTGATTTCAGTCTTCTAGACGCCTCGTGCTCTGAGTCATAAGATCGGTCAGATACCAAAGCATCAATCTCATCAATAAAAATCACTGATGGCGCTAGGATTCTTGCGGCAGTGAATAAACATCGAATAATCTTCTCACTGTCTCCACGATACTTGGAGATGATTGTAGCAGCTGAACAATTGAAGAAAGTACTCTGCTGCATACCACAAACAGCTTTTGCTAACATTGTCTTCCCGGTACCCGGCGGTCCATACAAGAGGATACCCTATGATCTGTTAGAATCTCTATTATTTCAAGTAAAATACATCCCTTACCTTCCAAGGCTCTCGAATGCCAGTGAAGAACTCTGGCATCATTGTAGGGAGGATAATAGCTTCATGTAGTACTCTCTTAGCATCGGCAAGAGATGCAATATCATCGAATTTAACATTTAAATCTTGTTGCATGATATCTTGCAAAACATTTTCGGCGATATTCTTATCCGTCATCGCAAATAATTCTTCTAACAGTTCCGGCGGGAAACCTTTCTGTTTGGTGACAGAAGCGAACGGGGCAGTCTCTCGCTGAATCTCCCGCTCCTCATACGAAGGCTTTCCTTCGATTGCAAGCTCTGGAGTCTCAGCGAAGAAAGCTTTAGTTCTTGAAGCTGATTGAGGATAAGAACGTGGCGTTGACGAGAGACTTGACAATGGCTGAGATTTCATAGGCGTGCCACGACCTTCAATATCATCGCTGATTTTAGAAAATACAGTATTTAATACAGGACTTTCTTCTGGATCTTCCTCACTGGAGGGAATACAAGCACGATATTTCGAAACATTTAATCCTTTCAACTTCCATCCTTTCACCGAGAACTTAGAATTAGTCGCTTTTAAACCCATAAAGCCACTTAAATCAGAAATATTTATCATTTTAGTCTTTGTAAATATTGGTATACCATTCACATCTAATGATAAATGATTTCCTCGTATTTGAACTAATAAATTATAAAAGAGATTTAATTTAATATTATTATCATTCATTTGAGCTAAACAATAATCTTTACCACCATTATAATAAACTATTGACCATGTTTTAGCTAATCCATCACAGACAATCCTGAGAAAATTGTTACCATCTTTATAAGCAAAGATTACTTCAAATACAGGGAGAAAAGGAGCATTCGGTCTTGTATGCATTCTACAACTTAAAATGAGATCATACTCAGGTTTATCGCACATGCAAGCATTGTAGGCAGCATCAGAGCGTGGAATA
Source organism: Poterioochromonas sp. DS (assembly GCA_015145745.1). Lineage (NCBI taxonomy): Eukaryota > Synurophyceae > Ochromonadales > Ochromonadaceae > Poterioochromonas > Poterioochromonas sp. DS. The sequence continues at coordinate 83,288 of VKHI01000022.1, forward strand.
TAGAGACAGCCAAATGTTTTAGCAGATCCGTTACTTTCTATAACGCTGTAAAGACCACAGCGAGTGATCGATCCCGATCCCTGCGCTGTCGCTTGATGCCATCCATCACCAAGATTAATCCATCTTCTTTTATCAAGAAATGGACTTGGGATCGTCTTTAGCTCGTCATTTTGACTCTTTCCAGATGTAGATCGCGAACTACTGGAGAGAATTGGGGTGATTCCTTCCCGCCGTAATGTTCCCTGAGTGTCTCTTCTTGATGAACTTACAGAGCTATTATCAGAAGATCCTGAAGGCAAAGAAGACACAGCAATATTCTTGGATTCGAGAAAACTAGCTAGATTCTTCATTAGTCAATAGGACTTCGATTTCTCACATCAACGATCATAAACGATCGTCTTCACTAGACATTCGATCGATTTTCTCTTAGAAATAGGCAAATAGACAAATAGGCAAATAGGAGTTAGTTCATCAAGAATAACTGCAATTCTTCATCGGTTTTGAACCATTATTATTATTATTGCACTCTCATACTTCATAGTTTGATCGAAGTCCTTGAACAGAAGAGATAAAATGACAACAATTAATAAAGCACCAGAAAATTTAGACGACGCATTAATTGATGTAGAAACACGTTTTCTATACACATTACCAGAAAGTGAATTAAATCAAACTGATCGTTTATTTTTTCAAATTGAACAAGCTTATTGGTATTATGAAGATTTTAAAGCTGATCGTTATAGTCATTTACCACATTTTACACATTTAAAACAATTTGCTAAAAAAATTTTTGAACATTGTGATTTATTAAAGAATAAAATGAATCAATTCCCTGCTTTATTTGAAAGCTTTGCTAATTATAAAGCGAAAATTCCAGTATGTGGTTGTATTCTATTAAATCCAAGTATGAATAAATTAGTATTAGTCTGTAATTGGGATGGTAAATCATGGTCATTCCCTCGTGGTAAGATTGATGAGAAAGAAACAGAATATGCATGTGCAATGCGTGAAGTTTATGAAGAAACTGGATATAATCCATCTTCCCATTGTAATGAAAATGAATTTTTAGTATGTTTTCAAGATCAAAAGAAAGTACAATTATTTATAGGTACGAATGTCCCAGAGAGTACTGTCTTTCAGTCTAGAACAAGAAAAGAAATATCAAAGATTGAATTCTTTGATATTAATAATTTACCGAAAACAACTTTTTTAGTTCATCCATTTATTCCAAAATTAAAAAGATGGATTGAAAAGAAACAAAAAGCATTCAATAAGAATAATCATTCTTCGTCACTAAAGTCACCGAATCTTACAGCACAACCAGCTAGTAATTTTACTATTTTAAAGAAGGGACAAGCTGTTGCTGCAGGTCTGAATATTACACCTAACCGTAAATTAAAGGAAGGTAAAGGGAATAATGATAAAGGTATTACTGAACGAGATAAAGATACTCCTAGTCGTTTATTAAAGAGAAGAGTGAATACTATTGATGCAAAGAATATTGATACATTTTCTTTATTTCCTTCGATTGGTGCACCAGAAAGAAAAGAAGATTATTTAGAGAATATGAACGCTGAATCCTATCGTTGGTCAGTAGAAGAAATGTTTAAAGCCAATGCTAAGATTACAGGGAAAGAATATGATTATGATGGTAATCCACATTCCTTTGGTGCATCACATCCAAAATTTGTGAATTATCGTAATTATAATGATTTATTGAAACATAATAAAAAGTCACAAAAGTTACCAACATCGTCATCTTCTTCATTACTACTTCCATCATCCGAGAATAGTTTATTTGATTTAGACTTTGCTAATCTATCTTTACAAAGTCAACAATTAGGTGAGAAGTTTCTTCGTGGTGGAGAGAAAGGTATTGGTAGTGGTAATGGTGGGAATTCAAGGTTAGAAGGTGGGATTGCAGCTAAATCATTTGATGAAAAGGAATTTGATATGTTTCGATTACCTAATAGTGCTTTACAACATATTAATAATGCTGAAACCTTTGAAAGTGAAAGGAAAACTGCACCAACCTTCTTTCAGTTACCTTTTAAATTTGATACCAAAGAAATTATGAGTGAGATTGATGCTGTGTTAGTAAACTTCACCTTTGAATGAACATTTACGTCAAGGGGAAAGAGAGAGGATATTCAATGATCAAGAGTTTGCGGGACTACATATCACACAGCTGTGAAGGGAAGATTCGCAACGTGTTATCTTAGACTATAGAAGTTGTTTGTAGACTAATAGTAGTTTCTGCAAGATAAAATTAACTGTTCCCTTCTTTGTGTTGTTTATTATCAGTGAATTGTGGGACGAAGAAGTTATCAGTGTGTGATGGTGGAACGATTGATGCAAAACAAATATAAACAAATCATTTATGTTACTCTGAAGCTATTCTTTCATTACAAGTCAAGGCTTTTCTTTTAAACTGCAGATAATTACCTATAACTCAATGTCTCTCTTATTTCTTGATTTCTTAATCATTCATTGTTTTAAAATAAATGAAAAAAATAAAACAGTATGTCTTGGCTCTTCAAACTAATGTATGAAGAAATCAAGAAAGAAAGAGGAGAAAGTAAAAGAAAAGTAAAGAGCCAATAATCGAGGATAGTATCCGTCGGCAAAGAAATGAATAAGAAAATCAAAGAACGGTGAAGAAATTACACAAGAATAACAATTTATCTATTAAAAATGAGTCCTCAGAGGAGAAATTTAATACACATAAGAAATACTTCTGTGACGACATGATCAAGCAAAGCAAATGATGAACTATAGGTACAAGAGATCAAATCAAATGATAATGAAAAGAACCATAAGAGAAATACATCCAAATGATCTTTATCACACTATGTTGGATTGTCCGCTCCCTCATCACCATCTGTCGATCCATCACCTCCAGAAGCATTACCTCTATCTTTCTCACGTTCTTCTTGCATTCCATCATTTTGATCCATGCTATGGCTGTTTTCATCATCAGGGTTGATCATTGCTTCATCGTTGGTGTACTTTCCACTGCTGCTAGTATTCTTTTGACTTGTGTCAGTGGAAGGATCATCACTGTCTTCTTTCTGGTATCTCTTCTCTTCATTTTCAAATTTCATACTCAATCGTATTCGTTTATCTAGATGGTATTCTCGATTGTCATCTAACGCCTTTGATACTTTAGTGTCCAACGACGTTGATGATGTAGCATTGCTTGAATTATGGTTCCCAGTTGACGCGGTTTGCTTCGTTGTAACAGTTAGATTATCTCCACTGATACCATCATCTTCTTCCATCTCATCAGCTGATTGCTGCGCTGATCCTTTCCGCGATCTTAAGTTATATGTATTTCGTTGTCGAGCAAGACGAGAGCGAAGGCTCAGAAAGTCACACTGTTATAGATTCGTGAAAATTGATTAACAATCATTTGCATATTTCTTACCTTCGTTTGAACTCCTACAATAAATCTCACCTTCCCTGTTTCATCTCGAAGATGCTGTAATTCAATTCGATTCCAAAATTCGGTTCCATCTTTATGATAATTTAATAAAACTACAGAGAAATCTTCTTCTTTAGTGAGAGCTTCTTTCATTTTTGAAACCTATCAAATCACACAAATGACATTACCAACGCATTACAAAACAATAGGAAAATACCATTACCTCAACAGTATCAGTATCAACACCTTGAAGAAATCGGCAATTTCTTCCAATACATTCTTCTCGTGAATATCCAGTAAGTTTCATAAAACCAGGTGAAACATAAACAATCGGCGAATCATTGGCATTAGGATTAACAAGGATAAATGATCTTTGCTTTAATGTTAGTTCACTTAAATTTAACTTTTCTTCCATAGAAACCATTTGATGGACCAATTTCACAATATTATCAGGGAGCTGAAGGTCTCCTGTCAGAAGATCTGTTGCTGTAATTGGTGGAAGATAATTCTGAATAATATCTTTTAATTTCTCATTTTCTACCATTAAAGAGACTAATTGATCTCTTAATGTTTCAGTTTCGGCTTTCTTCTTTAAACGAGTCTTTCGAGCAAGGACTTTATTGCGCTCCCTGAGAAGAAATAAACATCGAGAAAAGAATACAATGAACTAACGTTTACCTTCTTCTTTCTTTCGCTGCTGTAGATGGACCTTTGGGGACGGGAATGGATGAAGGTGGGGGGAATTTCTCACTTAAACTCAAAAAATTTCCTTGCTTATCCATTGCGGCGATGGCGGCGAGAGGAGTGGAATAAGGATCCATATGAGGTGGAATGGCGTGAAGTGTAGCAGCGTAGGGTATCATTCCATAGCCACTGTCTAAACTATGGAATGCTCGTGGGTCGAGGTAGCCTGCAAGTAGTCCGTGTGGAGGAGGGGCAAGATATTTGCCTTGGTGCGGGAGGTAGAGAGGCGTGAAATCTGGGATTGGCTCAGAAAAAGTTTCAAGAAGGTCTTGCATTGTGGATCTGGGTTGACTCGAGGAATTGGCATATTCTTTAATAATAAATGTATATTTAGTTTCAACAAGAGTGGAAGAATAGTCTTTCCTTACCTTCATATTGGTTTGCATGACTCGATGATCGCATGACTTATATTACTTGAAAGTCTTCGATTGAATATTATAAGGGTGAACAAGGGAGATTCAAAGAGATTCCCAAGTTCATTTATCTAATGAAATCAATCAGCAACTTATCCAAAGAATTAGATTCTAGAAGAACTTTCTCAAAGATTATATCCGTGATTTCGCTGCAACTTGCTTCAAAAAGAGATATCAGATGATCAGGTTAAATGAGTGATCGTTCTCGTGTTTGTTGTCGTAGTTTGATGTAAGGTTAGTTAGCTTCGTAAGTAGTTTATAATCGTCTATCACTGAGTTATAATAAGTTATAATAAGTGAGAGAAGAACTATTCCATCAGCAAGCATACAGTGACGTACCTGTAACCCGAATAAATTCTTACACACATTCGGAATTTCGAGTTTTCGAGTTTTCAAGTTTCCGGTTTTAAGAAATTTGGGAGTTAACCGTTTGTCTGTTGGTGCCATGATTCTGCCCCAAACCCAAAGTAGTTTTTTCAGTTTTTTTTTTTCAATTGAATTGAGTGGGGGATTTCAATCTCAAACATTATACCAATTAACTGAATAGATAAGACAAACTATTCATTCATACAAAGATTATCTAGATTAGTAACTTATTTTTAGTCTATTTACGTGAAGTTTTAAGGTTGAGAGTACTTCAAAGATGAGTGAGTTTATGGAAGAAGGTGAAGGACCGATTATTGAGTACAGTGAAGAAATCTTCTCTGTTTTTACACCTAGTAAACAGCTGATGCAAAGAAAGACGCGTAGTATTCTTGGTGATGCAATAAGGATTCGAACACCTGGAAGATCGAAGGTTCCCTGCTCACCTAATGTCGCTGATAAGGAAAATTTATTTGAATATGCGAATAAATGCATAAGTACACCTTTAAGTACACGAAAGCCACCTACACCTGTTCGAACTATTAATCTCTCTGCCAAAAAGGCTCCAATAACTCCAATTCGAAAGTTTTCTAGCCTTGATGACTGTGCTGGCAGTAGTTGCTTACTGGAGAAAGACCGTTCTAGTGGTGCTTCGACCAATCCAGCTGTTGATGAAGAAGATTCCTCATCAAGACTCTGGAAAGTAAATGATTTTACATTAGGTAAACCATTAGGCCGTGGCAAATTTGGTAATGTCTATTATGCCAAACAAAAATCAACAAATATACCAATAGCATTAAAAGTATTATTTAAATCACAAATTAATCATGAACAAATTATTAAAATGTTAAAAAGAGAAATTGAAATACAATATCGATTAAAACATTCGAATATTAATCAATTATATTCATATTTTCATGATAATAAAAATATTTATTTAATATTAGAATATGCTGAACAAGGTGAATTTTATAAATATTTATCTAAAAATCGTTTATTAATTACTGAAGAACATTGTAAAAATTTTTTATATCAAATTACGAAAGCAATCGATTATATGCATGATAGAAATGTTTATCATCGTGATATTAAACCAGAAAATATTCTTATGGGATATAAAGATAAATTATTATTAGCTGATTTTGGCAGTGCTGTTCATGCTCCACCACCATTACATAGAACTCGATATACTGTTTGTGGAACTCCTGAATATCTTTCACCTGAAATGATTTTAGGCTCTGGTCATGATAGTTCTTTAGATATTTGGTCATTAGGGATACTAATGTATGAAATTCTTTACGGCCGGTAAGATCTTCCCTGAACTTCTTCAATCTTTTCCTTACTAACAATTTCTTCTCTTGTAGAACTCCCTTTTCTCAAGGTCAATTAGATACTGATACAAATGGCGTGTCAGGTAATGGTGGTGGGGATGTAAATAATGTGAATATGTTGAATAATGATGAAGTTCAGAACCTTCATCGACAAAAGATGTATGAGAAAATCATTACCTACAAAGATCAACTGGTTTTTGAAAGAAGGAAACATCGATCATCCTCAATCTTAACAACTACAGAAACTTTAGTAGATCATTGGAAAGAGCCTTCAGAAGAAGCGAAGGAAGTCCTTCATCAACTAATTAAATACAATAAAGCTGAGAGATGGACATCAAAACAATTACTACAATCATCCTGGTTACATACTCCTGAAGACTGTTAAAGTCAATCCTTTCCTAGAAGTGTAGATTATTATAACTTCATTGCGTTTTAATTATTTATCGTTGAGGCTACTTGATAAAGAGCAACTGTAAACTCTAAGACCTAACTATCATCCTCGTTTCTCTTCCCTTCCCTGAGATCGCTTTATTCAATAGTACAAGCTTTCTGAATCCAATAATTTGTACAGTTTCGCCACACAAACAATCTGAAATATAAACATAAAATCCAAAGAAAGGTAACAAGAGAGAAGAAACGTTATTCGGTCGAAGAAAAGAGTGTGAAACCTCATCAAATATAAAAAGAAAAAAAAAACAATCTATCAAAATTTCTGTCGACTTGCCTACGATTTGATTCCAGCCAATTCACTGTTTCTAAAAGAACTGACGAACTACTTCCCTCACACAAGTAGAATGCATAAATCGCAAGCGAAAAAACAAAGATATGATCTAATAACCTATCAGCTAATATTTATACTATTTGAATATCATATTTACCGTTAGCGCTTCGATTTTGGTTTAATTCCACCAAAGTTCAATACTAATCCACCTCCTCCAACACTATTCGATTGAGATTGATTATCATAATCTTCTCCATAATCATCATTACCGTAATTATCATCACCTTCACCATCACCTCCTCCGTTGAAACTCAAGTTTAAGGTATCCTTACTTGCCGAACCAGATAATTTTGCCTTCTTTCGCGGTTTTGTTTCTTGCATGATCAATTCACCGACATAAGACTTTCCCTTTGGAAAAATTTGATGTGTAGCTAGTGGCAATGGAGGAATCTCTTGTTGGGAACTATTCTTCCCATTCGCACTACTCGCACCGTTGCCAAAACGTGTAATTGGATCAGATAAACTACTAATATTGAACTGTTGTCGAATATCTATGGTTCTTAAATAAAATTCACGTCGAATACTTTCACTTGTTTGAAAAACTGGTGATAAATCACCATTATATAAACGTGCATTATGTGACATTAAAGCAAAATCATTTTCAATTTCTTCAAAATGACGATATTCTTCATTACGTAATTTACTTAATATCTCTTTCAATGATATTGGTGATTCAATTATTTGATAATAATCAGGATAATAAACTTTCGATGGTTTTTCTAAAAACAATTCAGCTAATACTGTACCATCTGTCTTTTTAATTTTTTGGATTTCTTGAATAATTTTCATGATCCCTTGCAATAATGAATTTAAATGTGCTGTACCACGTTTACCTCTTTTACCTTTTTGTTCATGTTGTTGACTCTCTTCCGCAACTGCTTGTCTTTCAAGAAATTTCTTAAATTGAAATTCTGTCATTCCATCGTCATATTTCACCTCTTTTCGCTTTCTCATCACTTTTCCAGCGACTATATTAGCATCCGAGTATGAATCATCCAAAAATTGACTTGTATCGTTCCAATCAGCAACAGAAGGAGAATCACGACCATCTCCATCATCAACCAGCTGCTGTACAGCAAGCAGAGATTCATCTGCATTCTTTCTTTTTCTTCCCTTTTTCTTTGGTCCCGTCTGCCCGCCAGTGCTGCTCAAAGTGCGAAGAGGTTGTGTGGTCATCATGTCAGTCATAAGAACGGAGTATTTCGTTGGCCAACATTCAGCAGTGAGCCATGGGGGTCTTTCAGTTGCTTTCATCAACCGTGGAGGTCGATTTAGTCCTTCTCTTTCAGCCAACTCTTGGTCCATTTTCTGATATAATTCGTATTCACCATCATAGGCAGCCATCATCTCATTTATTTGGTCTTCGTCAGGAATATCGTCATCGACGCGATCATCGAAGTCAGTATTTTCATACTGTTCCGCATTCCCGTAGCCTGACATCTCTGCACCACCCGATGACCATTCACGCAGTAAAGATTCCATCATCTCTTTATTATCCATTTCACCTTCTTCGGTTGTTTTATTCGAATTGAACTTTCCTGCTTCGACAACTAATCCAGTCAAATTTAACTTGTCGGTTGCACGAGCAAGAATCTTTTCTTCTATAGCACTATTTGTGAGCAGACGGAAAACACGAACTTCATTCTTTTGTCCAATACGATGGGCACGATCTTGTGCTTGGGCGTCAACCATAGGATTCCAATCACTATCAAAGATAATAACAGTGTCCGCGGTTGCTAAATTTAATCCCAATCCACCGGCTTTCGTTGATAAAAGGAAAATAAAATAAGGCGAATTCGGATCATTAAACATATACATACGTTTCTCACGTTCATCAGCTGTTGTGTTACCATCTAGTCTTAAGAAATAAAAGCCACGATAATTGAAGAATTGTTCTAAAAAGTTCATGACTTCAACCATTTGCGAAAAAATTAATATGCGATGTCCTGCTGCTTTCAATTTCGGTAACATTCGATCTAATAATTCAAATTTACCCGATATGCGGATCATGTCTTCATCAATAATGTAATCACGGATAAACAAATATGGATGATTACACACTTTCCTTAATTGCATGATAGTATTATTTAAACCACCTCCAATGGACTCTTTTGCTTTGTTAGCTAATGTTCGTACTGTAATAGAATGGTACATCTTTCTTTGCCAACCTGATAACGAGCACCGTAAAATCTTTTCAACTTTCTCCGGTAATTGGTCGAGGACCTGGTCTTTTACACGACGGAGGACGAACGGTCTTAACACTTCATGCAGACGATGGACAATCAACATTCGCTCTTCTTGAGTTAATGTATTCGCCTCACCTCCACTTTCTTCGGCACCAGTGGCAGCATTAGCAGCGGCTTGATTACGGAATTGTGCGAAAGGTTTATTAAACCATTGATCGAAAGTATCAACTGAGCTAAAGATAGTTGGTAAAAGGAAATTTAATAAAGCCCATAATTCAGGTAAACTATTTTGTAATGGCGTTCCTGTCAAAAGAATACGATGCTTAGATTGATAAACATTTCCTAATGTTTGGGCAAACTTCGATTGTGCATTCTTCATTCGATGTCCTTCATCAACGATGATATACTGCCAAGTTAATTTTCTTAATGAGGCTTTATCTTTCATAATGTATTCATATGTGGTGATCAAAACATTTAGAAGATGAGACTCGATCTCTTCTTTAAAGATTCTTTTACGATCGTCCGGTGTTCCTTTATATACAACTTTGATAATGTCAGGAGCCCATTTGTTGAATTCATTGACCCAATTTGATAAAGTGGACAAAGGAACAACAATCAAGAAAGGTCCATTATTATGCTTGAACTCCATTAAATATGAGAGCAAGGCAATGGTTTGAATCGTTTTACCGAGACCCCTATCATCAAGAACAAATTAACACTTTCCTTCACCACCGTAAAGTACTTACATTTCATCAGCTAAAATACCATTCAAATTATTGTTATATAAACTGACCAACCACTGCAATCCACTCAACTGATACTCTTTCAAGTCACCTCCTTTTAACATTCTTGGTTGTTGAACGATTTCAATCTTGCGATGAGTACTGGAATAGTAGTTCTTTGCAGTTTCTGTGGACTTGGTACTCACTAAATCAGCAAGGGAAGCCTTTTGCTGATTTTCTGATCCTTCTTCTTTCTCGTCAGGTGATCGCTGCTCTTGAATCATTCTGTTAATTGTAGCAATGTAGTTGTCAGTCTCATTTAACAAGAATTTCAGACGACCATTTTTCGTATCTTGTAATAAAGCCATATAAGCTTCCATATCGTTTTCTTTCAACGCTTGCAGACGCTTTAGCTCGCTGCGTGCTTCATCACGTTCGCGCTTGGAATCTTGATTATCAACCCAACCTTTCACCAACTTCGCAACGCGCGACGCCTCTGTTTGACATAGAATAGTGTTAAGAGTTGGAGATTAACAAAGAAATATCTTACCATTTCGACAATTTTTGTGAAATTTTTGAAAAGCATCTCGATGATCCATTAATGCCTTGTGATAATCGGAAATCTTCTTTTTTCGTTTTTCATCAGTTTCAATTCTTTTCTTTTTATCTTCTTTCTCATAAATTTTTATTTCTCGTTTAGATTGTTTTCGAACGCGATAACATGAGGAAGACGGGATTAAATCAGCAAAATAATTCGCTGTTCCGAGCGCAATTCCAGCAGTTAACTTAAAAGGTTGCCAAGAAGGATCCTCTGCTAATTCTTTAGTTCGAACTTCCATTAAAGTCTTCAATATATTCCCACGGACATGCCTTTGTAGATAGAAGCATTGTGTCATGAGTCTATTTTGAGCAGAGGCATCGCTTTTCTTTTGGCTACTATTTAAAATTAAAGAACTTTTCACCAACTCTTCACGGATTGAAGTAATTCCAGGGATGGTTAACACCAGAGGAAGATAGGCACCTTTCGAGAAACATCCAACATCCTATCATTCACAAAAAGCAAAGAGTGAGTAGTTGCTAAAACTAAAAAGGAATTTCTTACCGAAGGTGGAAACGATATGGCATTTTCTCCCATATTTTTTGAAGTTCCGAATAAGAGCAATGAATGAAAGCACTGCCAACTTAAAGACAATGATGGGAGATTAGTTGTTACTTGACTTGTCGTTGATGACTGAACGAGATTGTTACTACTGCTGCTACTTGGTAAAGGAGCTTGGGAAGTTGTAGGAGCAGAAGAAGTTTGAACTGTGCCGGTAGGGTGATGAGATGTTTGTGGAGGATGATGGGGATCCTTGGTAACAGACGACCTTTCTGCATGCGTAGGAACAGGGACTTGTTTACTAACAACTTGGGGGACAGGTTTCTCGATTGGATGATGCGTGTTCAGAGAGCTGGAAAGATGAACGGGAGGCTGAGTTCCTAGAGGCGTCGAATGAGGCCCAGTTTGGCTCATGTATGAATGCTGGTGGACGGCAGGAGGCACCTGAGGGGCAATTTGAGCAACTGAAGGGGGATTATGACTCGTTTCTGGAGCGTTCGAGCTTTTGGCAGAGTCTGTGCTTGTTTGCGGCACTAATGATTGGACTTGAGCCTCGATCAGTTTCGGGATCTTCGACTCAGCAAACCTTTTCCCTAATGCCTTAAATTGTCGAATAAGATTTTGTAAATTCTCGATTTGTTGTGGTGTTAAAGCATATGGGAATTGCTCCACTTGACCATTTGTGACCATTTGACTTGGATTGGAGGAATGGCTCATCATATTCGAATTGGCATTATTCATATGAAAAGCTGATTGATTATTCATCACAGGATGTCCTGTATTCGATGAATGTGAGAGATAATTTGGGTTCATTGGATTGGTAGAATTGGAAGAATTCAAATGATAGCTATTTGAATTATTCGTACTACTATTATTAGGATGAATCGAAGTTACATTATTAACATTATTATTATTGGGATTATTCATGATATCTCTATCTATCTATTGCAGGTTTAATAACCTTTCTCCTAAATAGTTATTTGAATTTAGTAGTTCGTCGAATTGCAGTGTTGCTCCAATGCTGTTTTTCTTGGTTGTTGTTCTGGTGAATTTTAGTGGAATCAAAGGTTTTGAAAAATAAAGTTTTCAAGAAATCCAACATCATTTTGGGAGAATCGAAAGGAAAGACCAAACTGCGAAAACTCAAGTTTTTATTTTTCCTGGAAAAACTCCGGAAAACTTAATTAGTGAAAATCATTGAAAAAGTTCGTCAGTATCAACTCTGAAGCCCTTCGATCATTTACGACCTGAATGCAGTCTTTGTGGTGAATCTGTGACAAGGAATTAACAAATTGAAAATATAAAGTGATGAGTCAGCGAGGAGCGCGGAGGAATCTGTTCGTAGTTTGCATTTTTCTTGCAGTGCTTCAATTACAATGTTGGCGGTTTAGTAACCCGATCATTGCATATCAAAGAAGGACAAGATTATCTTCTTCAAATCAACCTACAGCAGAAGAGTTGTTAGATGGTTTCGATAATCCTCCAATGGAGCTTTTTGAAGCTCTGTATCCTTCAGTCGACTTTGGTAAGAAATCCACCGAAATTCGTTACGACGAAGAGGCAGGAATTTTCAAATACGTTGACATCCCCGAACCCATTTCTCTTGATCAAATTAAGCCTTTGAAGAAAGTAGAATACACAAGAAAGGCGCTAGAATCAATTTGGACAGATCTTTGTCGACAAAAGATCATCAAAGGCAAAATTACTCAAATGAAGATTGACGACCTATTACCACATTTAATGAATGAAACATCAATAATAGATATTATATACAAGAACTTTAGAGAGAGGGATGAAGATGTTCTTCCAGTTTATACGACTTATAGAGAGTTAAGAACTTTATGGCTAACGAATCGAAATGGTCTCAAGATTAACGAAGAAAAGGAATTTAATGTGAAAGAGGCACTTTTACTGTTAGACGATTTTGACCCTACTGATTTACAGACATCAATCTTTGGCAAAGATGAGGATGAAGACGAGGAGGCGGAAGAGACTGAAAAAAAAGCTGAGAAAAAAGACGCAAAGGAAAAGAAGGTGAAAAAGAAGAAAGGAAAAAAAGAAACTGTAGAGGAGGAAATTATCGAGGAGGAAAATGTCGAGGAGTTGATTGTTACTGATCAAGTGAGTCTTATTTCAGGTCAATCTTCGTCTTATCGCTCTGAACTATTTTAAAGGAACTCAGAAGAGTTTGGCGGGATAAATCAAAGCAGCAAATTGGACTACCCTCAAAAGAATATTCTGATTCTTCTGCTTTTCTTTTACTTGATTCAGCGCTGGAGAATGATGAGTTTGACTTTGGGGATGAGGAATACTACGAGGCTTACATGCTACCAGAGATTAATGATCCTCCGGTAAGCCGTAGACTTCGAAGATTTCCCTTGATTTGAGAATCTGCCATCTTAGGAGCGAGTTCCATTTGGTAAATTTGATCCTGATGATGAAGAAGAAGATTATCCCACGTTGAGCGCCGAGGAATGGAAAGAGCTCGGTGTGAGTATCGAAGACTTAGAAGATGAAGTTGATGAAGAGTTAGATGCCGATACTTACACTGACGAATTCTATGACGCGATTGAAGAAGCTGCGAACGAATTAGATCATACACCGTTCTTTGTCAATCCTATAGATCGTTCGATGGATATTACTCCTGGTGATATGCTCGAACAGTTTGCGGGAGAAATGAACTATGTAGAATTTACAATCGACCCTGCTGTTGACCGTATAGAGAATTTGAATTGGGATTCTATCCCAGGGTAAGATTTCCGTCTGTGTTTCTTTGCTCTCTCTTACTCAAGAATTGATGATTTTAGACTATCGAATTCGAAGCTGGATGTTCTTAATTATTTGACTTTGCCAAATGAAGAGTTCATTGATTATAATATTCCTAAGAAGAGAAGCTGGGAATTGTTTGATTTTCCGTGGGGACCAGATTATGATCAATTGGGCGGAAGAAGGAACCCAGCACAACCTGAAACAGAAAGTGACGCAAAAAATCCTCTGTCAGCTTATCAAGTTGAAAATTATGACGGAGTTTTAAAATTTCCAGAAGATGAAGATCATGAAGAAGGTACAACTAAATTAAGTCGGGAGGAAGAAGATGAGTTATTTGGCGATATTGATTCTGTCGACGATGATGGGGAGATTGAAGGAACTGAAGTCGATGAAGAAAGCAATAACAATAATGTGGATTGGGACTTTGACTTTGGTGCTATTAACGGTGATGAAAATCCTGCAACTTCATTGGTATCTTCTCTTCCTCCATCTTCTGATCCAAATTCCGAATTATACGATGAAGATGCTTATGAAGATGATTGGATGCAATTTCATTCAGTAATTCTAGCAAAACAAGCAAAAGAGAAAGGATTTCGAAGAAAATTACGATATGATGAAGGACTTTATACACCCTTTATGGATGAATATGTAAATTCAAGTTTATGGGAGAATCCAAATCAGGTTTATGATGGTTTATTAAGTAAACGGTTAGAAAATGTTTATTCATCACCAGTAAAAGATTTTAAAGTACCAAAACATTGGTTAACACGAAAAAGATATGAAAATTATGTTGGTATAGAAGAATACAATAAAAATATTCAATATGAAGAGATTGGTGATAATATGGATGATGTTTATGAAATATTATCATTACAAACAGTATTAGATATAATGAATTTATATTTAAATGATCATATGAAAATAGCACGCAAACAAGATGAGAGGAAGGCATTTGATCGTTATTATCAAGCAAAGCTATATAATAAATCAGTTACCTACCCTGTATTAGAACCAATTCCGATTATGATGATACCTGATAAAGATCGTGGGATTCAATATTCTTCGCAGATCTTTGAATCTAATGCACAATACCAATTATTTCCATATGTACCTGAACCTATTGTAGCATTCGCTAATGAAAGTTTTGAAGCCAATCCTCATACACAGTATGAATTTGACAGTGGTAGTTTATTAGAAAATTATGATTGGTTCCCACAAAAAGATCTTGTACATGAAATAGAAGAGGAGAAAGTCGAATCACTTCAACCTATTATCACATTTATTAATCATGCAGGAAAATTATTATCAACGAAAGATGATATTATTATCTTTGATTATTACGGTAAAATGAGAGATCTTGCTGGAATCCGTGTAATGATGTTAGGTATGGCGAAAGAATGTTATCCCCAGATTAAGGTAAGGAATAACTCATTGTTAATTAAGGTTTTGTTTGGGTAACACATGAAATTTTTCTCTTAGGATTTACGGTTAGAAACAAGTCGAACACATGATTCATTTGATGTTGGAGATCATGATTGGGCAGATCCTGCAGAATATGTTAGTCGACCGTTAGTAAAGGACGATGTTTTCATTTGATCTGGTCTTTAAAACTATCTTTTCCTCGTAATTAAGAGTTGCCTCTCGAGTTGATCCTCGTACAACGCAAAATAAAAAGCACTTTCCCAAAGTCGATTTTTTAAAAAAGCGGTTTTCTTATGCAGTCATTCAAATTTGAAAAAATAGGGAAATTGCAACTTTATCGCCTCCTTTTAACAACCTCGTGCCTTCCTTGTCTTGCTTGGAATCCTTGGTTGACTACATTAAAACGATCTTTTGCAAGCCAGGTGTCTTTTCCTTTCACATATCGAGATTCAAGTTTTCGGAGCAGTAAAAGATTCTCCCAGACAAGATCATACTCTACAATGAGCGATTTCAATCTCTCAAAAGCATCAGCACCTCGTGGAGCTTTTATCTTATTTGAAGGTGTTGATCGGTGTGGTAAAACTACTCAATCTCAACTTCTCGCAAAGTATTTGAATGAGCAACTTGGTGAAGGAAATTGTCATCACATGAGATTTCCTGATCGTACCACAACTATTGGAACTATTATTAACTCTTATTTAACTTCTAAAACTGAGTTAAATGATTATTCGATTCATCTTTTATTCTCTGCCAATCGTTGGGAGCGAAAACAATTTATCGAGTCTGCCCTCTCTCAGGGACAGGCAGTGGTATGTATCAATCTTACGAGTCTTCTAACCCCTTTAATGTCTCACTTTCTCTAGGTATGCGATCGATATGCATATAGTGGCGTTGCCTTTACCTCAGCCAAGGGTTTAGACCTGACATGGTGCCAGACTTGTGATCAAGGATTACCCTCCCCAGACGCTATCATCTACCTAGACATTCTCCCTGAAGAAGCTGCACAGGTGCATCTCAATCAGTCAATTGATTTGATTTTTTCTAAATTTATTATTATATCATTTGATAGAGAGGGCAATTCGGTGAAGAACGTTATGAAAGACTTGATTTCCAACAAAAAGTTCGCGAACAATTTATGAAATTAAAAGCAAACGATGAAGATAATCAGCAAGTTCCATGGTATGTTATAAATGCAAAACAGCCAATCGAAGTAATACACGAAGAGATTAAGCAAGTTACTAAGACTGTATATGAAAAGATTTCTTCGAAAGATATTGAACCACTCTGGACGAAAATATCGAAATAATAAGAACTATATTCATAATAACGTCTTAATAAAGAGTCCTTCTTATTCAATTCATTGAAATCCTTCCTCTCTCTTCAGAGGAGAGTATAATGTTAGACCCGGACATGTGCCCCAAAAGTATGAAAGGCGAGGAAACTTTAAAAACATCGGAGCGGGTGGTGGTACAATTTAAATTATAACAAAAAAAAAAAAAAAAAAAAACTGAAAACAAATAAAGCAAAACCAGCAATATGAAAGAGAAAGAAATGGCAATGCAGTGGGATGAGGTTTTGGTACTACGAGGAGGATAAAACAAGAATGAAAGTGAGGGAATAGAAGAAGCGAGAAAGAAATGAGAAAGAGAGAGAAACAACATAATAAATAAAGTTGTTGTCAACGATGAAAATATATCTACTATTAGAAAACAACATCAAGTAAATCAATACTTTGGAAATATATTTTTTACTTCTTTGATTTCCACCATAAGATGAACACTGCAATCAATCTCATAGCAATACCAAGTCCTAACAGAGCTCCAATTGATCGATTTAATCCATGCTCAACATCATAGCCAAATACATCAGCTCCATCTTGTAATGAGATTTGAACTTTACCAAAATCATCGAGATATTTCGTCCAGACATAGAAGGCGGCTTCCGCTGTCCAAGTGCCAAAGCTAAGATACCAAGGCCAGTTAACCACAGGATATTTATTCACTTGGCGAAGAGTAGGTTCAACACCAGCAAAGACGCAGCAGATCAAAATCGCAACAATTGCAAAGACATTCGATGAGTTAGAAGATACAACAACACCTGCGATATATCCTATTCCACTTGCAGCAAAGGAAGTACAAAGAATAAGAGCAATCCAATGATAATAGGCTCCTGCATGACCAAAACAACACCTAAAAGATTAAATAGCACGAATTAAAAAAGAAGAAACTCAGACACGGGAGCGATGAAGCAACAACTTACCAAATACCAGCAAAGACAAAAGCATTAAAAATAACAAAAAATAAATCAGCTAAAATCCTTCCTAAACTATATGCTAATACTGACATACCACCAGACCTTTCCCTCGCTAATATAATAGCCTTGCCAGCAAAGACTGGTACTGATGCAAGACAAGATCCAGCACCTAATGCACTTGATAAAAAGAATAATAATTGTGATATTGACATCACCATCTGAGGTCTTTCATTCCATTTACCAACTACACGTGGGAAAAAATCATAAAATTGTTGATTCGTTGATGGAGTAAATACTTTCAGATAATTACCAGTAATTAGAATCGAGAAACCTGATGATAAAGCACTCGCCATCACAGCATTAATAATAACATATAAAACAATCCCAAATTGATCTCTTAATCGTACACGAAGAAGTCTTTTACTATTAAGATAGGTGAAATATGCTTCTTTTTGTAAAGTTGATAGAGCGGATTGAAAGAAAGGAGAATCAGAATTACGATATTGAACAGATTCCATGACTGAACTATCACCTGCTTCTAATGCTGATTCATTTCGCGAAGAAACGACATTAGAAGAGCGATTATCTGGATCTGACCAAATTAAATGAAGTTTATTCGCATCCAATATCTTCTTCTCCTGCTCGTCTCCATCAACTGATTCGACGACTACATCATTCAATCCATTCAACACATCCACACAAAAGTCTGCATCTGATGTCTCTTCTCCTACATTATATCCTATCGACCTCAGATATGGTACTGCTCCTCCCGATGACCCTTCATACACGATACCTCCACAACTATTCATCAAGAACAAGTGCTGGATCTTCGCGAAGATCTCTGCTCGAGGCTGCTGGATCACCATCACGATCGTGATTCCTCGATCTCTCACCACCTCTAACGTCTCCATCAGCTCATACGCCACGGAAGCATCCAACCCATTCGTCGGCTCGTCCAGCAACAAGATACCAGGACGCTGCAGACTCACCAACTCACATCCGATATTCACTCGCTTCAACTGACCTCCAGAGATGTTGGCAGCCTTGTTCTCTCCTCCTCCGATGATCGAGTCAGCCACATGTTGCATTGATAACTCGGCCAATGCCTCATCCACGATGACCTTGATCTCTGCTTCAGTGCGACGACCATACAATCTGGTCATGGCATTGAAGGTAAATAACTCTCGGACAGTGAGATCGCGATCGAAGACGTCTTCTTGTGGCACGTGTCCAATGAAGTTATCGAGTTTATGCTTTCCTAAATTCCATCTTTTATTACTATCTCGATTCTTGACTCTTATAACGATATCACCAGTGGAATGGATTCCATCTGTTTTTCCTTGATGAAGTAGATCCAGCAAACTTGATTTACCACTAAAAGAGATCATAAAACTTTATATCAAAGAGATGAAATATTTCATACTTACCAACTTGAAGGACCAAGAATAGCTGAGATTTGACCAGCTGGGATTATTCCTGACACTTTAGGGAGAATTATCTTCGAGTCTGGAGAGAATTGTAGGAAAATATCATGAAACTTGATTTCAATCAATCCATTTTGAAAGTTAGCGATATCTTGATCTGCTTGTGGC
The DNA here is from genome assembly GCA_015145745.1 of Poterioochromonas sp. DS. Classification (NCBI taxonomy): domain Eukaryota; class Synurophyceae; order Ochromonadales; family Ochromonadaceae; genus Poterioochromonas; species Poterioochromonas sp. DS. The sequence continues at coordinate 102,387 of VKHI01000022.1, forward strand.
ACTTCTTTTGTAGTAGAATCGTTGTTTTCATCATTTACTTGTTCGTAGTTCACAGAAGGAATTGATTCAAGGTTTGGCTGTGATTGTTCAGCTTGAAGAATCGTTCGAACATTTGGTTCTCTCTTCCTCGTGATATCTTCAGCATTCTTTTGCTGTCGAATCAGAAATATTGATGAAAAGGAAACAACAACGATTAATATCATCATAATCAAGAAATTAACAAAGTTTAATTGGTAATGAGCACGATCACCACAAATGGACAGAACATCACATTTATGAGGCAGCACTGTACCTGATGGACACCAATGACCAGAGGGGCAAGGCTATAGAGGAAAAGTTCTTTAGAATATAAGTGAAAGCATAGAAGTTTAGTAACTTACAAGCATGGTATTGGTATCTGGACAGTAGAATCCAGCCAAACATTGAGTTTGAATAGCACGATCCTTATCAATATAGTCCTCCTTGTTAGAATTTGTAATCTCAACTCCCTTGTTTCCATACATCATCTTTATAAGGGCATATTGCAAGTCTAATTCTCCTTGATAAGAGTTGTTCTGATAAGAAGAACAAAAAAATCCATTAGGACATGGGAGAAGTTTCGAGGGACATGAGGCGAAAGCCTGACAGTCATAGTTTGGAGGACAATTCTGCATTTCAAAGTTCTTTGTATTTAGAAGTAAAGGTGGTGATGAGGACGAGACATTCTTTTCCCACTCCTACAAAGCCTCTCTCTCTCTGTGTCTGATGGAGGTTGTTGTTCGGGGGTGCTGAGTAAAGGTTGAGATAAATCCAGGAACTATGCTCTATGCACTGTGCACTTTATGCCTTCTCAAATTGAAGGCACTGCAGAGTTATTGGGGAAAATTTGGTGACAAAATTTCAAGTCAAAAGATGATGAAGCTCAATTCTAGATTTCAACAGATCAAGAACAACAACAATGATCCAATTTTGGTGATCGACTCCTCTCTTGTTTGAGGAGTCTTATTTTAATTAGCTTTTGAAAAATGGCGGAGAAATTAACAGCTCTCTTATCTCCACTGCGTCTTTCTTTCAATCGCAAGAGTTGTTCGAATCCTACCCTGTTGTTTGAAGCAGGTGTATATTATCTTGAGAATGCGAAATATGTTGAAGCTAAATCAAGATTTGATCGATATCTCCAGGAAATCGAATATGGAAAAGAAGGTATTACCTTCTCGAAAGACCAAATTGATAGTTTTATTGTTCCAACACTTTGTCACCTCGCAACATGCTATTTAGAGCTTCATCAATATGCCAAGACCATACAGTATTGCCAAGAAGTACTTCAAAAAAGACCAGATCATAAGCGAGCGCTTTTCTTACAGAATATTGCGAGTATTGAAATGGGAACCTATGAAGCCCCTAACACTCCTCCACCACCTTCTCAACAACCATCCCGCATGATTCGAAGAGCAACTGATGAAGGGAAATGGGTTGGGTTTGATATTTAAAGGGTTTGTGTTGTGGTTATTGTCTTATTATCATCTGTGTCTTTAGTCGATTAGTAACAGTGTTGACTACAGTCTCATCTTATCAGTTAATTCGTTTTTTTTCTCTGCATTTTCTTTCAAATTATTTTCATTGTTTATTGTTTTATTTTCTACTTTCAACTAAAAGAAGCTTCTTTGTTAATGTAAATAAGAACAAATCAACAAAAATGAAAAAAAAAAAATAAAAACTATCAAAACCTTTCGTATATGTATTCACATCTAATGAACATAATATCTACAAAACTACTGAATCAAGGCAAAATCAAGGCAAAAAGACAGTCTATATACAATTAATCTAAATCTTGTAGAACATCTTACTCTCAAATCATTTATTTGGTTTTATACCATAAGAAGAAAATAGCAATAATTCTCATCGCAATTCCTAAAGCAAGTAATCCACCAATTGATCGATTTAATCCATGACTGATATTATAGTCATAATGATCAGCAGCATCTTGTAATGATATATCAACTTTACCATAGTCTTTCAGATAATAAGACCAAGTATAGAAGGTTGATTCAGCTGTCCATGTAGCGAAGCTAAGATACCAAGGCCAATTTACCACAGGGTATTGATTCACTTGTTTTAAAGTTGGTTCAACACCAGCAAAGACACAGAAGATAAAGCACATAATAATAGCAAGTACATTTGCAGAGTTTTTAGCAACTGCAGCTCCTGAGATATAACCAATACCACTGGCAGCAAAAGCAGTGCAAAGAATAACAGCCATCCAATTATAGTAGGTGCCAGGATGACCAAAGCAACTCCTATAACAAAAGATCATTTCGATTAGCCGAGTAGGAAAGGGAAAAGAAAAAGAGAGAGTCTTACCAGATTCCAGCAAATACAAACGCATTAAAAGTAACAAAGAGTAAATCAGCTGTAATTCGACCGAAGCCATAAGCAAAGACAGACATTCCTCCAGCTTTCTCTCTTCCAAGAACTGAAGCTTTACCAGCAAATACTGGCACTGATACAAGACAAGAAGCTGCACCAAGTGCACTAGGAATAAAGAATAATAATTGAGTTAATCCAGCAATAGAGACTGCTTGTTCTTTTAATATACCAACTGATATAGGATTAAAAGGGTAAAACTGCTTTGAAGTAGGAGGATCAAAGGTATTCAAATAACTACTAGTAATAAGAATAGAAAATCCACTAGATAATGCAATTGCCATAATGGCATTAATCGCAGCGTAAAGAATCAGTGCATTCTGATCACGTAATCGAACTTGAATTAATCTCAAAGCATTTAAATAAGTAAGATAAGAAAGCTTCTTAGCAGTTTTTATAACAATTGAGGATTGTGATTCTACTGGAATATCATATTTCACTGAGCTTTGAGTATCAATGATGTCAACTTCGCCATTTTCAAGGAGTGCAATATTCTTGGATGCAGCGTAAGCAGGTGCTGAAGATTTCCATATTCGATGTAACTCATTAGAATCCAATATTTTATCAGTATGATCTTCATTGTATAAATCATTCAATCCATTCAACACATCCACACAAAAGTCTGCATCTGATGTCTCTTCTCCTACATTATATCCTATCGACCTCAGATATGGTACTGCTCCTCCCGATGACCCTTCATACACGATACCTCCACAACTATTCATCAAGAACAAGTGCTGGATCTTCGCGAAGATCTCTGCTCGAGGCTGCTGGATCACCATCACGATCGTGATTCCTCGATCTCTCACCACCTCTAACGTCTCCATCAGCTCATACGCCACGGAAGCATCCAACCCATTCGTCGGCTCGTCCAGCAACAAGATACCAGGACGTTGCAGACTCACCAACTCACATCCGATATTAACTCGCTTCAACTGACCTCCAGAGATGTTGGCGGCCTTGTTCTCTCCTCCTCCGATGATCGAATCTCCAGCATGCTGTATTCCTAAATCCGCTAAAGCTTCATCAACAATTCTCTTGATCTCGAAGCTACTTCTATTCCCTTGCAGTCGCGTAAGTGCATTGAAGGTTAGCAGTTCTCGCACCGTCAGGTCTCGATCAAATATATCATCTTGAGGAACATACCCAACGAAGTTACGAACCAAAGATTTGTCCAAGGTCCAACTGTGGTTTGTTGAGATATTGTGCACTCGAACTTTGATATTTCCTTTTGAAACTAGGTCATCAGTATATCCCAGACGGAGAATGTTGAGCAAAGAAGACTTGCCACTAAGACGCGAGTACGTTAGAAACAGAGTAGGGATTCGAGTCCGAGATATTATTACCTGCTGGTTGGACCAAGTATGGCAGAAATTTGCCCAGCTGGAATCATGCCACTAATATTTGGCAACACGACTTTGGCGTTCTTTGAGTACTGCAAGTGAAGGTCATCGAAGATTATCTCGATATATCCTTGCTTAAACTCCGAGATGGCTAGCTCTACATGGCTTTTCTCGTCTTGAATCAAGCGAACATTGGGATCCCTTTTACGAGCAATCACTTCCGCTTTGGCTTGCTTTCTTCGAAGGAAGGAGGAAAGAAAGAAGGTGATAACACCTAAGATCGACATAATGAGGAAATTGACGAAATTAAGTTGATATTTCGCTCGTTCGCTGCAGACAGAAAGTACATCACATTTGTGGGGCTTGACTGTGTTGGGTGGACACCAGTGACCACTTGGACAAGGCTGAATCGATGATTAGACAATCAATATTTCAGAATGTTGAAAGATCTTACCAAGATGGTTGTCGCGTTCGGACAATAGAAACCTTGAAGACATGAATTCTGAATAGTGCGATTTGCAACAACATATTTCTCTTTGTTACTGTTGGTAATTGTAACATCGTTCTCGAACTGGTTTGCAAAGTATGCGTATTCAAAGTCTAAATCAGATTGGTAAGGACTTCCCTCATAGGAAGAACAAAAGAATCCGTCTGGACATGGCAGAATGTAACTCGGACAAGTAGAATAGGCTTGGCAATCAAAGCCAGGTGGACATACAACAGATGTAGTATTGACCATTAGCGCTACTAATATTTTGTTTGCTTTGGATTAAGTTGTGATTAGCATCAGTCTTTGGTTTTCAAGCTTATTGTCTTCAAAGCAACGACTCTCCACCTCCTACAGACTTCACCACTGAAACAACCTTGAATCACATCTTATCTCTCTCCTGTAATACTAACCATCACAGAACATATAACATTCTTCACTTCTCAGTTCCCACACCACTTGAATGCGCCGATTTCTGGGCACCGTAAAATCCCAGGTATCATAAAAAGAAGACTACTTCCAAATTTCAAAATATTACGCTATGCTACCTTATACGTGTGGTGTGTGGGCGGTTGCGGCCGTGCTGGCGTAAAATAATGATTGTGGCGGAAAGTACTCAAGGCTGCACGGTGCGGAAGGCCGGAAGGCCGCCCGCCCGCATGCATTCTGCTGCATGAAATTGCCGCCGCAGCACATCACAAATGTTCCACACCTTTTTCAACAAATATAGGAGTATGACACAACAGCCTCTACAGTTACAAGTCGAAGGATGTGGAACAAGTGCGAAGTGGGATGGTGTTATTTGCTATGGTTTGGAATGAACAAAATGAAGTATTTCACAATATAATTGCGAAAATAAGAAATAAATCACTTCACTTTCAAGTAGAATAACTTTCTTCTAAGACTTTCTAAACAACTATGTCTTTCTATGACGTTTGTCCAGCTGGATTCGATTGCCAGGCTGCATCTTCCTGCCCCAGTTACACTGTACCTTGTCCGGATGGATATTTTTGTTCGTCGTACGAAGGAAATAGATATGAATCAGATTTAGATTTCCAATATGCAAGTACAGTGACAAGATATTTACATGATCCCATTGATATAACAAACCGAAACAAGAAGAATTACGTTGACCCTGATCGTGCGATTCAATCTGCTTGTCTTTCTGGATTTTACTGTCCCAATGCCACTACTATTTTGGTATGCAAACTTCACTTTACGGTTTTTTCCCTCGCTCTAACTTTTCTCGACCTAGCCATGTCCAAGTGGCCATTGGTGCCCTCCTAACACTGTCCAGCCGCGTAAGTGTGATGCATTGTCCTTATGCGGAGAAAGATCTGCATACCAGTTTAATTTCGTCAATTTCCTCATCATGATGATCTTAGTGATCATAGCATTTTCTGCCTCATCTTTCCTTCGCGGAAAGCAGGAAAGTGCTGAAGAGATTGCTCGTAAAAGGGAGCCCAATGTTCCAACAGTAGTCCAAAAGGAGGAGGTTCAAGCAGACCAAGTTGTCTCAGAGTTCAAGCACGGATCTATCGAGATAGTATTCAACGACATTCACTTGCAATACTCTAAAGACAGTAAGATCGTGTTACCTAATGTTAGTGGAATGGTTCCTGCAGGTCAGATATCAGCCATACTTGGGCCAACCAGCAGGTAATTTCTCGTTGATTAAATTCGAAGGAATATGACTTACTCCCTACTCGACTCATAGCGGCAAGTCTTCTTTGCTCAACATTCTTCGTCTTGGATATACTGATAACGTGGTTTCAAAGGGAAATATCAAAGTTCGAGTTCGTAACACCTCAACAAACCACAGTTGGACCTTGGATAAATCGTTGGTTCGTAACTTCGTGGGATATGTACCACAAGAAGACGTCTTCGATCGCGATCTCACTGTTCGTGAGTTATTCACCTTCAATGCCATGACCAGATTGTATGGTCGTCGCACTGAAGCAGAGATCAAGGTCATCGTGGATGATATATTGGCCGAGTTGTCTATGCAGCACGTGGCTGACTCGATCATCGGAGGAGGAGAGAACAAGGCTGCCAACATCTCTGGAGGTCAGTTGAAGCGAGTGAATATCGGATGTGAGTTGGTGAGTCTGCAGCGTCCTGGTATCTTGTTGCTGGACGAGCCGACGAATGGGTTGGATGCTTCCGTGGCGTATGAGCTGATGGAGACGTTAGAGGTGGTGAGAGATCGAGGAATCACGATCGTGATGGTGATCCAGCAGCCTCGAGCAGAGATCTTCGCGAAGATCCAGCACTTGTTCTTGATGAATAGTTGTGGAGGTATCGTGTATGAAGGGTCATCGGGAGGAGCAGTACCATATCTGAGGTCGATAGGATATAATGTAGGAGAAGAGACATCAGATGCAGACTTTTGTGTGGATGTGTTGAATGGATTGAATGATGTAGTCGTCGAATCTGATGATGATGGAGATGAACAGAATCAAGTAGAAATGGTTGAAGTGCAACGACAGGATAAGAAAGTATTAGATGCGAATAACCTTCATCTACTTTGGAAGTCAATCCCCTTATCAACCTCCATCGAAGAAGGAGAAGTAGCTATGATCGATGAAGTCACTTCTGTACAATATGAGATTCCTATTGAGCATCATTCACAGTCTTTATACTCTTCGTTAATGAAATCATCTTATTATATTTATATTAATGGTGAGCGATTAATTAAAGTTCGTTTAAGAAATACTTTTGAATTAATCCTTTATATTCAAATTGGTGTCGTTCAAGCAGTAGCATTATCATCCGCTTTCACAGTATTAATTAATCATTCTTATGCAAGTGTTTATAATACACCAACACCATTAGAATTTTATCCATTCAATCCTCCAGCGGTTGGAGTACTACGAGAAAGAGCGGGATATATTTTTGTCCTATCTCAAATGCTTTTCTTTATGTCAGCTGCCGTAGGAACTGCATCTTGTTTAGCTACGATTCCAGTATTTGCTGGGAAATTATCAGTTGTGAAACGAGAGAAAGCTGGTGGAAGTTCTGTTTTATCCTATGCAATTGGTAGAATCTTAGCAGATTTATTCTTTGTCATATTAAATGCTTTTGTGTTTGTTGGTGTCTGGTAAGTATCTCCCGAAGTGTTACTTCTTTCTTTAATGATATTCATCTCTATATTCATCTCGATAGGTGTTGCTTTGGTCACTCTGGAGCTTTTTATAATTGGATGGCTGTTATTCTTTGCACTGCCTTTGCTGGTAGTGGTATAGGATATATCTCAGGAGTGCTTGTTAGTGAAAATTCAGCAAATGTCTTCGCTATTATTTTAACATTTATCTTTTGTGTGTTTGATGGAGTTGATCCAACTTTCAAACAGATAAATAAGCTTCCTGTTATTAATTGGCTTTGGCATTTAAGTTTTGCTACATGGACGGCCGAAGCAGCATTCTTTACTTGGACTGAATATACTGAGAACTTTGGCAAGCTAAACATTTCAGTGCAAGACGCTGCTGATAAATATGGGTTTGATGTTAGTCATGGTTTAAATCGATCAGTCGGAGCTCTTTTAGCGTTAGGTATTGGTTTAAGAATCATAGCTATCTTTATCTTGTGGTGGAAAGCTAAATAGGATGTGTTTTTATTTTCAATTGCATCAATGTAAATAATTTAAAAAGATCTGGTAAAGAAAAAAAAACACCACGTACTCATGATAATACATACTGTATAAAAGGGATTTATATAGAAAACTAATAACTTCGAATCTTTCTTTTATCTACATCAATATACATCATATCAATTTCCTCAGCTTCTTCATAAAAAGATTTTGCTACTCTTTTAATATATTTATTACTAGAATGCTTTTTTGATGAGAAATCACAAATATCATCATAGATAAAAAGTTTAATCTTATTTTGAAGAAATTCACTAAATGTATCACGTGAAAATACTTTTTTAATATAATTTAATATTAATACTTTATCGTTGGGATCTGTCGCATCCACTTCCTTGATATCAATATCAAGAATGTCTTCAATAAATTCAATATCTTCAAAATCCTCCAAGCCATTATCTTTTACTTCAGACTTTAAAGCAAATTTATAACATCTTCTCACATCCTTAGGCATGACAAATTCAATATCGTTCTCCTCTTTATACGCATAAAATAATTCAAAGATACACCAAATACGAGTAAATGCTAATGGTAGCTGTGGTACAATCTCTTGACTTGGAAGGTTGTAAGGAACCCACACTGAAAGAATAGAATCGGATTCCTTAATTATTCTTTTGATCAAACGTAAAAACTCTTTACTTCGAATAGGATTATGTTGATTAAAAGAAAATAGATCAAACCAAACAAATACAGGCTGGTTTTTCTCTAATTTCCTTTTAATCGGCGGATGATCTACGATTGCTTGAACGACCAGTGAGAAGTTATAGTCCCAACAATGTGAGATGAAATCAGTATGAGCTCCAACTAAATGATGTGAATTATTAATTCGAAGAAATTCAACATGTGAAACCTGAAGTATTGCCGTCTCTCTCTTAATGATCTCACATAATCCGCGAGTCGTGATATTAGGATGTTCTTCGCTCCATCTTATCAATTCAGAAACAGCGATTCCAGACATTTATTTTTGTGTATGATTTAAATTATAAACCTATATCTTAATCTTAATCTTAATCCTCCGACTCTCTCCAAGAAATTTCAGAAATTTATTCCTAAATTATACGTTATACATGAATTTGATCGTGAAGGGAATTGCTTAAATATTTGTTTTAAAGCATTTGCTTATGATTCGTGGTCGAAACTTCTTCTTCTTCTTCGATTCTTTGATCTTTTGATGCTTTAATTAGATCACTATAGATCACCCGAATAAATATCTGACATGTTTCTCGTTGATGATGTTTGGACTCAATTACCTCAAGATACAAAATTGTACTTCATAGTATGGACAATCCTTTGGTTAATTGTTGTATTAATTCCACCAGGACCAAAAGCTGTCTCCACTGCATATCGTTTAAATTTTTGGCATGGATTATTATCATCTGGTTTTGCATTTCTCGTATTAAATGATATCATACCAGAAAATTTTGCTACTATGACATCTATGGGTTATATGGTCATTGATATTAGTAAAAATTTATTAAATGATTTTTATTTTAAAGTTGAATCTTATCAACGTGGTAATGATCGAAGAATGGAATATGTCCATCATTGGTTATGTTTAGTAATTGGTTTTTATGCTGAATTATATTATCCAAGTGTATGTTCTTTTTCACGTAATCCTGTGATTTATTTCATGGTAGCAGAAAGTTCTACACCTTTATTAATTGCATGGAGACAATATAAATATGATTGGTTAGGTATATTATTTTTTCTTGTATTTTTCCTTGTACGTATTGTATATCAATGTTGTTATTTTGTTCCACAATTAATGATGGATTGTAAAACAACATTAAGTACTGTAGGTGCAGTGATTTATATTGCTATGAATCTTTACTTTCTATGGACAATTATTCAAAAGGTTTTGAAAATGTTGAAAGGAGAAGGTAAGAAGAAAGATAAAGAAGGTAGTAACTCTAAGAAAGAAGGTAGTTCTAGCAGTAAGAAGGAAGATTAGATTGGAGTGTTTTGTGTTTGTTTCCTATGGTAGATGATGGTGTGGTGCTGATAGTGTTTGTGTGATTTTTGCCTTTTTTATTCAATTAATATAAAATTATAATGATAATTTATTGATATCAAATAATGAATTTGATGCTTTGTGACTACTTACAATCGTCTTATTCAACCCTTGTGTTCTATCTATATTTTCGTCTATATTTTGCAAAGAACTCGTATATGCTCATTCACGTGTCTACCTTCGATGGAGAACGAACATGTACGGTGTTTGAGTCTCTTCCAGTACCTTGTCCTAAAACAAGTCCAAGGGTCAAATGCGCAAGATAAAACGACAAAATGAGTCTTACCTCCAGAATAGGATCTGCAATAGCATCATTATAGCGAATCCATTTAACCTCCTGTTGAGTCGTCTCATCTACTATCGTTTTATTATACACACGAGGGAGAGGATTTGCAACGTCACATATATAATGACCTCCCATCAGATCTTTCCCTAAATGTCTGACAATTCCAAATACATCATACATCATCGAATTAAATCCGGCAGAAATGTTTTCTGGACTGTGGACCGATTGAAGATCTTCGTAAACAGACAAAACTTCCTTCATGTATGAGGTGATTGAATTTTCCTTCGACTGTTGTAAATTCGTTGCAGACTTTTCCCACAAGGCATGGTACTTGGTATCCATTGTGGAACAGTCAACAGACGAAGTGTGGCTTGAAGTAGGACGAGTCGAGTAACGAGTGAAATCATATGATAATTGAAAAGGAACTTTCAAACCAATCTTCGTAAGAGCATTCTTTTCCGCGGAATAATGAAACCGTTTTAGATGAATAATCACAATTTTTGAAAGATAAACAATCTTCCGACGAATACGAACTTTACTTGATTGATGACAATGAGAGCAATTCCAATCACAAATTTCATCTTGAAAGAAATTATTCAACAATCTCTCAAGGGAAAACTCAACCTTCTCCTCTTTTTCTTTCTCAGTATTGTGATTATCACCAACAATTTGGTCTTTATCCATTTCCATAGCATCAACATCCTGCTTCTCTTTATTATCGGTTAAGATTTCTTCACTTGGAATAGCGTCCAAATCCAGCGAGAAGTCACGATAATGCTCATATTTCGGAGGGAACTCACATTCACACGCCATACACCTCATATGAATCTCAACTAAATTATCTAAATAGTAATGTGATGGAATTATTCCCTCTGCAACTGTTTTCACGAATTTCGGATCCTTCCACAACGTAAACTCCTTTGATTCATCATTAGAAAGATGTGATTGCACGAACTGTCCTTCCTTTTGTACAGTCTTCGGAAGATTGGAGATGGATACTGGAGAAGTGAATGAATCTTTGGGCATTTTAACAGGACTTTGATTAATAATGCTGACATTTGCTTTTGAATTTTCATTTTGAACAATTGAACCATGTGATGCTTGTGCTGATAATCCAGAAACCTTTAAACTCAATTGAGAGAGAAAAAATTGCAATCTAATTGACATCTCTTCTTCGAGTTGATTGATAAAGCTCATTAAAAATTCTTGACCATCTTGCTGACTAAAGTAGAATAAAAACATTTAAAAAGAATTGTCAAGGTGCGAACTTACTTGAAGTTGTTAAATTGCGGGGCAAGTTTCCCCATAGTTCTCTTAAGATTCGATAAATCGAAAATATCTTTTGATCCTTGAAGAGTAGAAATTGGTGATCGAATATACACAGGTTTATTAAGATTTTCTTGATCATAAGAATTCTTTTGCCTGTAAGAGTTGAGCATCAAAAATTTCAGTCAATACAATAATAATCCTTACCGTATTAGAGCTATAAACTCGCTTAAACAGGAATTAGCATTATATAACAACAATCTCTCAATTAAGAGACGTTCTTCAACAGATCTCGATGAGGTAACATCAATCTCTAATTGATTCTCAAGAATATTTGACCAGAAGGGAGAATTAACGTCATTCATCAATTCGTAAAGGCAAAACAAACACTAAAGAACAAATAAAACAAGTGAGGTTCTATCAAGTTAAATCAGAAAAGAAATGTGTCTAACCTGCATCATTGTAGAGATGTAACAGGAATTTCCCAGATTTCGAATTCCTCCTTTGAACACAGTCCTCACATATGACGGAGTCATCAATGAAGGAAAAGTCGAAGTAGTTATTAAGGATTTCACGGTAGAAGGGAGTGAAGATGATCCAGTCGAAAAGAAAGTAGTCAGCTTCTTTGTTCCTTTTAAGGCTTCAGCGCTGATGGGCGCTGAATTAGTAATCCAGTCATCATCATCTTCGTTATCCCATCCTTTTGAGGGCGATAGAAGTGAACGAGAATTTGTCGGGAGTACAGTGTTCGAAGTTGTACTATTCGTTTCTACACTCTTTGGTTGCTTTGCAGCTCCCTTATCGAATATATCATAGAATGTCATCGGCGCTTTTCGTTTCTTTGTAACAAGGCCAGAATGGGCAGTTTCAACCAAAGGAATTTCTTGCATTTTAACAGGAGAAACGATTGGTGGTGTCATTTCCGGCTTTGTGGCAGCATAAAACGACGATTCGGGATTTATTCTCGTTGCTGGTTCTCCGCTAATTAGAGAAGACCATAAAGTCTTCCTCCCAAAGGTTTTAGCAGTAGGAATCGGCGATGACTTTTCCACCTCCGGAATTGAATCAGTTGATTCGACAGCAACAGGAACTGCTATCTTTCTCGAGATGATCGGAGTAGAAATTGGTGACGAAATATCCATTGCCATCGAATCGTCATTGCTCTTAGATCCTTCATAGGGAGTAAAAGAGCGCTGTTTCATCTGCTTCACCGTTTCTGTTACGTCTTTCACCTCAGCGAAATTCTTCCGATATGCTTCTGGAGAAAAGTGTCGGTGAGGTGTTACCCCAAGAGATCGAGTGGTTACTGTATCACGAGACTTGTTGGGGGACGCGAACAATTTCATCGGATTAGAATCTTTAGTTTCGCTTCCTTTCTTATCTGAAGCGTTTCTTACAATAGAAACGGATTTATTTGGAGAGACATAGCGCTGGTGTGATGGTGAAGGTTTGATGTTGGGTTGTTTGTTTGACGATGAAGAGGACGCAGGCTGTGATGCTGACATAGGGGCTTTTAATTTTGAGGATTTTGTTGATGAGCTCTTCAATAGATGTCTTTCCTTATAATCTTGAATATACTCCTTGAGAGAATAGAAGTCTTCGGGAGACGCGAACACAACCTTCAAACCATCTGACTGCAATACCAGACTGTTAGGATCCAGTTTTAATTTATCCAATCGAAACTCAAGATCTCTCTCTTTCATTGACCTAAATTTAGAGTGATACACCTGAAGCATATTTCCTTTCAGACTAAATTGAATAAGAATGGATTGTTGGGAGTTGCGGGTATTTATCTCCTCAGAAAGAACTTTACAGGAGTTCACCATCTTTTCAACCATACTCGGCATCAAAGATTCGTTATTTCTCCTTTTTTCGTCGTCTTCTAGATCATCCTCCTTGAATTCCAAAGCAGAGATTTTCGACTTCTTTGATACTGCAGAGGAAGAAGAGGTTTTCTGGTTCATTCCTTGAATTAAAGTTTTTTCTTCATCATCTCCCCAAGACTGAACAGAGGAAATATTTGACCTGTTTGTGTTCTTTGTTGACTTCATGTCAGTCTCTTATCTCTGATCAACAATCGAAACAAATACAAAAATTTGAATTTTCAAAGATTCAAAACTTCGACTTTGCAAAAACTAGATTTATTCAAAACTTCTTACTATGAGAACGAAAAAACCAACACATTTTTATAAGGGATGAAGATTAGATTATTTATGCACTTTTCTTCTTTCTCGAGCCTGAAACTACATCATCAATTCTTAAAATCAAGCATGCACTTTCTACAGCAGTTTTTAAAGTTTGAGTCTTCACACAATAAGAATCCCACACACCGATTTCAGACACATTTGCAACGGTTCCTGTCACACCGTTAATTCCCCAAACATGTCCATTTGCTTGAGTATGCTTCGTACGAAGTTCAGTTAAAATTCGAATGACATTAGCACCACAGTTCTGTGCCAAGGTACGAGGAATCACCTCTAAGGCAGTACCGACGGCAGCATAAGGCCATCTGGCGATACCTTCAATGGAATCAGCACTCTTTGCAATAGCTTGGGCAATTTCCAATTCAGTAGCTCCACCTCCGGGTAATAATCGAGGATCAAAGACAATGTTACGGACAACTTGCATGGCATCCTGAAGATTTCTCTCAATCTCATTCAACACATCCTTGGATCCACCACGAAGTAAGACTGTGCATGCTTTGGCATCAGTACACTTCTCTAAGAAGGCGAAATATCTACAATAGAAAAGTTAGAAGAAAATCGAGAAAACGTTAATGGAAGAAGAATACAAATATCTCCGTGGTCAGTCATTGTAAAAGTCTTCCTCAAGAAATTTCAGAAGAACGAAAGTTAATTCCCAAAGGAAAAAACATAGTATCATCCCACAAAGCAAATAGAAATCATAGGTAAAAAAACACGACGAAAGCAACGATTTGGGTGTGGTCAGCAAAGTAAAAGTCTTCCACAAAGAATTAAAGAATTTCAGAAGAACGAAAGTTAATTCCAGAAGGAAAAAACAAAGAATCATCCCACACAACAAATAACAGAGCCAGAGAAATAACAGAAAATAGAAGGTTGCTTACTCATCACCAATCTTTCGGACTTCAAACAGACCACATCCAGTACCAATATCAGACTCTTGAATTTCATCCGTTCGACTAACAACAGTTGCACCAACAGCTCGGGCAACACGATTTTGATCAGTCTTTCTTAATCTTCTAAAAGCAGTAATACCTGCTTTCAATAAATAATGTTGAGCTAAATCTGATACACCTTTCTCTGTAATCACAATATCTGGTTTAAAAGCAACAATATTAGCACAAATTTGTTCAATATATTCTTCTTCTTGACGTAATAATGCATTAAAATCTTCTTCATTCATAATTTCAACATTTGTTTGACTTTCACCTTTCTTATACTCTAATGGACAGTCTAATAATAAGATTCTTGGATTTTCAATACGACGACGCATCTTAGCATGAGTAACATCTTTATTGAACATCACACCATCTAAAACTGCACAATCAGATAAATCACCACCAGGAATTTTCTCAATACGAACAAATCGTTTAATATCAACTTCTGTATAATCTCCTCGCTTTTGAACAACTTTTCGTACTGCTGTAATTGCCATATCAACCATTTGACCAGACCATCTTGATGAGAATTTGGTACCAATAGCAGAATTGACAATTTCTCTCATTTCATTAGTGTTAGTAATATCGATCGTTCGGGCAATGCGATTACATGTATCAAGAGCGATTTGTAATGCTTTCATGTAACCTGACACAATGACTGTTGGGTGAAAGTTTCTCTCTAATAGTGGTTCGGCCGCTGCAAGGATTTCTCCACCTAAAGGAAGGGTATGAACAACGGAGGTGAGGTGATGATAGTCGAAGCTTACTTAGAATGATGACAGAGGTTGTACCATCGCCAACTTCCTCCTCTTGAGCACGAGATAACTCAATCATACTTTTAGCAGCAGGATGGCTCACGTCAACCTCACGAAGAATCGCGTTTCCGTCGTTGGTAATGACAATACCACCCATAGGATCGAGCAACATCTTCAACATAGAGCGAGGGCCCAAGGTTGTTCGGATGATATCAGCAACAGCCTATAAGTACTAAATTAAACGAAAGGAACGTGAAGAAGGTGAAAAGACTGACCTTAGCAGCTTGGATATTTCCTATCTGAGCAGTTTTACCCGTTTCTCTTTTAGTGGTAGCATCTAAACGAAAAGAGGAAAATTAATCTTCTTTCAAAGGATAAAGAAAAGAATCAAGACGTACTTAAAACCATTACAGGTGCTTGCATTTTTCTACTTCAATAATGGAATAAAGGTAAAAAGACTTGAAATGAGTTTGAACCGTAGAAAAATGAATGAAATGGAAATTCGAAAATGTTCGAAAAAACTTCACTTTCAAGAATCTCTAGTTTCTTGAAAAAAACTCGAGATTTTATCATCAAAAATAAAGCATTTGCATAAATAAGGAGATCTCCGACAATCCTTCTTTCCCCAAATTCACTTGAGATTGCACTTTACTTGCCCTTTTCAACGAACAACTTGGACAACTCTTCTCAAAAGGTGTTACTTTTGTTTCATTGAGATTCGGATTATTGGAAAAAGATTGAAAGAAAATGAGCGGAACTCCGAGTATTAAAGATTTGTTGCCGGTTATTCGTTCTCAAATTTCACGAATTAAGGCTCCTCATACACATGATAAAGTTTATAAAGATGAATGTGTTTATTCTTTTGATTCACCTTTTACTGATACAGGTCTTTATGTGAATTTAATCACCTATCAAGGTGTTGGTCAACGTTACCTACATATTGATGCAAAAAAGAGCAACGCTGTTCTCTACTTACATGAGAAATTTCACCAAATCCCACGTGAAACATCCAATGAAAGTGAAGAAAAACAAGAAATTACTAAATTAGCCATTGGTGTCGAAGGAGGATTTAATACACAAAAGAAATATGATATCATCGAAGAATACTCTCTTATCATTCTCACCGAGAACAAAGAATCAATCCTTGCAACAATACCATTACCAAGTACTGAAATCCCAGAATTTATTACTAATGTTATTAATACTGTTATTAAACATGATGGTATGAAGAAAAACCTCGCTGTCACTACCTGGGAAGCCGACAATGAGAAAATTATCTCAAAATATGCAGAAACTTTACAACAGGTTAATCCAAATAATCTTAAAATATCACAAGATCGTAAATTATGGAAAGATGAAGCATCTGATGCAACAGATAATTTATGGTTAAATCTTTCAACAGGTTATATTGGTGGTGGAAGAAAGAATTGGGATGGTACAGGTGGTTCTGGTTCAGCATTACAACATTATATTGATACAGGACGGAAATACCCGTTAGTTGTAAAATTAGGTACAATTACACCACATGGTGCTGATGTCTGGTCCTATGCCGAGGATGAAGATTGTTTAGTCATCGATCCTAAGTTATCAGAACATTTATCATTCTGGGGCATAGATATTATGAAATTAGAGAAAACTGAACAAACATTATCGGAATTAGAAGTAAAATTAAATCAAACTTATGATTGGAGTAAGATTATTGAAAAAAATGAATTATTAGTCCCAGTTACAGGACCTGGATTTATTGGATTAAGAAATATTGGTTCATCCTGTTATTTAAATTCATTATTACAGGTGGTGTTGTCGTTAGCAGAATTTCAAGAAAGATATTATTATCGTCATCAAGAGATTGCACAAACATCTTCGAATGATCCTTCCAATGATTTAATTACACAATTAAGTAAAATCTCATTTGCTTTGTTTAGTGATCATTATGTGCCACCATTACCACAATCATTATCGAGTGGTAACGTGTATGAGGAAAGTGCGAATGATGTCAGTCTATTAGAGAAATATGTCATCGCACCATATATGTTAAAACATGCAATCGGGAAAAACCATCCAGAATTTTCATCAGGACGACAACAGGATGTCAGTGAGTTTTATTTATATTTCTTAGATCAATTAACAAAAATTGAGAAAAATCAATTAACGCGATTAACCTATCAGACAGGTAATACGATACCATTAACGAGTATCATCTTTCATTATCATTTACAAACACAATATAAAGAATTAAATGGTAAAGGAGGTGTGAAAACATTAAAAACTGGTTCACAAACTTTATTTAATCTGTTAGAATTACCTGTGCCAACAGAGAAAGCGATTCCGAAGATAAGAAACGTCGAGAATAATGAGAAAGAGGAGGATGAGAAGGTTGATCCGGAAACAAAGCGACAAAGATTGTATTCAACATCAAACACTAATGATGAAGTTGAATTAACAATACCATTTGAAGCATGTTTAGAGAAATTCTTTGAACCAGAATTAATGGAATTTCAACATCCAACATTATTAACAAAACAACCTTTCTTACGTCATTATCGTTTTCAAACTTTCCCAAGATATCTTGTTATTAAATTAGCAAGGTATTATGTGACAGAGAATTGGACTCAAAAGAAGATTACTGCAGAGGTTCCAATGCCTTTAACATTAGACCTGAATCAATATCGTGGTCACGGTCTCTCTCACGGGGAATTTGAACTACAGGAGAGTGGTACTACCTCAGCAAACACAACAGCTCCAGCACCTGCAGCAGCTGAGTTTGTGGTGGATGAAGGTGCATTGCAGCAGTTGATGTCGATGGGATTCTCCGAGAATGGATGTCGTCGAGCTCTCATCGCTACTCGCACGAATGACGCAGAGGTGGCCATGAACTGGGTATTCGAGCATATGGAAGATCCTGATTTCAATGAGCCACCTGTCACTGCACCTGCTGCTACTAATACTGCAACCTCAGCGCTCCCTCCAGTAAATGAGGAGTCCGTGCAAATGCTTACAGCGATGGGATACAACACAGAGCAGTGCACAGCCGCCTTGATCGCCACAGATAATAATATCGAGAGGTAAAATAATGTTTCGCAATACAGTTTTATGATAATTAATTCTTGTATAGAGCTGCTGATTGGTTATTTTCACATGTTGAGGATTTAGATGCTGCTGTCAATGAGGTGTTTGGTCGTGCTAATGCTTCTACTGCAGGGAGTGGCTCTTCAGGTGGGGATAGCGGTGCTGTGTTAGATGACGGTGATGGAAAATACACCTTGAGAGCAATCATCTCACACATTGGGAAGAACACAGATCATGGACATTATGTCTGTCATATTCTGAAGAATGGAGAGTGGTATTTCTACAATGATGAGAAGGTAAGGAGGGACATTGAAGAATGGGTTACAATTTTTCTAATCTCGAATGACAATAGGTTGCAAAGTGCGAGAAACCTCCACTCGGCTTCGGATTCATGTATATTTATCGCAGAGATGATGGTCCAGGTACCTTCTTCTTGTAAAGGAAACTATCTCCATGCCTAAGTTCAATCACTAAGTAAATAACAATCTCCTTCCATATCTTCGATTTTCTATCATTCAGAAGAGTTTAAATTACAAATGCACTACGATCAAGAATAAAGCCTTTTCTTGTCTCTTAAATTACATATACAGTTTGATAAAATTCAATCAAAATCTTTGTTAGCGAAGTGTTAGATGGAGCTACCTATCTCTCATTTCTATTTAGATTGGACCATGATGACCTACTGCTAATGCAGTGAGTAAGATACCAAGCACTAAGAAAGGTTGTGCACTCGCTTGATACTTCACATCATTGGCGACAGGATCTTTGAGAAAGTATTTAAATTGGAAGAATACTTGAGGAGCAATCAATCCTAACAATCCTAAGGCATAGTTCGTCTCTCCCAAACCAAAGTAAAGATATGTAGCAACTAAGATCTGAGTGATATCAATCGTTCCTACAGTAATCCATTTTGCTACATCAACACCAAATGCAACTGGCAATGAATTTAGACCGAGTTTACTGTGTAGAGAAAGAGGAGAGTAAGACGTCTACATGAAATGATAATGATATGATAGACTTACCGATCACCTTCAATAGATTTAAAATCATTGACAATAGCAATACCTAGTCCAGCAATACTATAAAAAACTGTTAATAAAGTAACTTGCCAAGAGATATCACCAAACATTGCTTGTCCACATAACCATGGTAATGTAATATATGAACTACCAAGAGCAAAAGAACCAGTCCAACCATTAGCTTTCAACTTTAATGGTGGAGCAGAATAAATATAAGCAATAAAAGAACCAAATAATGTTAATTCAGTAATAATAGGATTACTATGACCTGCCCAATGATCTAACCCATAAGCTAGGGCTACACCAGATAATAGCAAAGTCCAAATCTGACCAATGACCTGTCCAGGAGTGATAGCACCCGATGGAATCGGACGATATGGTTCATTGATTGCGTCAATTTCACGATCCTCCCAATCGTTCAGAGTTTGTGTGTATCCTGTGAGGAGAGGACCTGATAGGATCATACAGGTAAATGCTTTTAAGGCATCTTCCGCGACTAGTGAGAGTGCTGGACCATCTGCAGAAAATGGATTCCATGTGTGATAATTACCAGATGCTGCTGCACCACATGCAACACCCCAAATCAAAGGAATCCATGTGACAGGTTTAGTGAGTTGTAGTCGGATTGCCCAGATATTCTTCGTTTCACTTGCTCCTTTAATACCCATCAGCTGACGAGCAGCTTGATCAGAATTATCAACAGGTGCTTTCGAGGCAACTCGATTCTCAAATAATTTTGTTTGTGGTTGTGATTTCATCGAAAGAAACCCTCTAGATTGAAAAGAGTTTAGGGCTAATCTTGTCGACGATTGCCACGATGCAACATAATCAATCGAAAAGCAGATAAAGAGTAGTAGAAGAAAAGACAATCCAAATTCTTTCATATCTGATTTATCTATGGTTTAGAGGGGTTATGTTTGATGGTATTTTGTTGATGTAAAAAGATAAAACAGACGCAAGCACTGAATTTACTATTTCTCAAAGATGACCTTGACTAACTCGAGAAAGTGAAATCTCAAGAAAAGGAAATATCGATTTATTGTATGAAAGGAAGGGAAAACGTGCTTGAGTTACATTATTGTTCAAAAGTCATAGTAATGCTATATAGTTTTTGAAAGAACATGATCATATCATTATAATTCTATTTTGACAATGAATGTTCAAAAGAAGATGAAGTGAGAACTGATTAGACTAATTTGAGGCACTCTTTTTGTACACTACAGTGGGGTCGAGCCTCATGGAGAAAGAATAATTCAAAGACAGTGGATGATCTTTGCTTGAAGTCTGGAGTACTTTAACTAATACTTTTTATTTGGATTATCATTATATAAATCCTTTCTCAATGCCGCCTCTCTTGCCTTCTTGATTTCATACAAACCTTTCTGTGCATCATCGACATAAACTTCAAACCGTAATATACAAGGACATAAAGACTTTGGACAGCAGAAAGGAATACAAATACAAGGTGAGGATCCTCTCTGACAACATCCAAAACATGTCGGAGCATCCATTCGAATTCGTTCTCCTTTTCCACCAAAGCAGCAAGTTCTACACTCATTACAATATCTTGTTTGATCAGTTAATCGATCGAATACCACATCATCGAAGTAAACAACTTGTACTTTATCTTGGATGTCATAGAGGCAAGGATCAATACCACAGCACACACCAGGCTGAATCACGATCTCAGGATCATTCCATTCTAAACTATTTTCGCGAATATAGATATATGATGATGATTTCTTCTTTTGACGAATGTATTCTGCATCTCCACAACATGGACAGATTGAGAGGAGAGGACAGCAAGTTGGGGCACTACAACAGGTGAGGCAACCATCTGTAGTTTGACCAGGATTTAGTGTATTTACAATATTTACAGTTGAGGAGTTTTTCCTTGAAAGAATTCTTCGTCCAAAGTTCTTATATGAGGTTGAAATATTTGGTACTATGTCTTGGATATCTGTTGGTATCTCGTCTTCATAAGAGTTAGAGGGAGTTTCTTCCAAAGGAATCGTCTGATGCTCATGATCGGAATGTGCCTTTTGGTGACTCTGTTCCTTGCTCATGTTGTTTCGAAGACAATGTGTAATGCGGGAAGATGAATGAAGGGAAGGAGAAAGAAAGATTAACGGCTATTCTAATGCAACGCAAAATATTAGGAAATATATTTTAATTTTACGTTGAAACTTGTCGGTTGCTTTACTTTACAGAGTGGGGCGTATTCTATTAAAATAATTAATATAAATTGATAATTTAGTTGCAAAAGAAAGATCTTCATCTTCTTTATTGTGGAAACTGGATTCTTCTTTCCTTTCCTGAATTTCTTTCTTTAAGGCAAGTCGAAAAGTTTCAGCATCGAGAATACGATCCCATAGATCTTCTTGTCCGTGACTCTCAGAATCCTCGATTGTATTTGTTTTGTTGCTTTCATTATAAGCTCGATCAGGATTGTCTTTGTTCTGCAGTGAAGCGAAATAATCGCCAGCAAAGAAAGTGCGATAATAAGCCAAGCGTTGTAAAATTAAACACTTCCTAAAGCTGATCTCCTTCTCATTTAATCGATTTGTAGAATAGATATTATAGCAGTACGGGGGAATCCGCTGAAGTTGTTGTTGATCATGAAGGTGATAATCTTGATTGTATTCTTGATAAGGATAGTATTGAGAGTAAATATCTTTTAAATCTTCTATTACGGCATGAAGTTTATGATTTCCTTTACTATCAGGAATAAAACTTGCCGTTGCTGTATCTTCAATTTCTTTCTGTTCTTCAAAGGTTATAGGATTACTCACTTCATTGAGGTATAGCTGTAGCTTCGATAGCGATATATATTCTTTCTTCAAAGTGTTAATTTCTATCTGAATGATAGGATTCCTCCCACTCATTTCAACAGAAATATTCGAAGACTCTGCAAACTGAATTTGAATTAAGGGTAGGTTATTATCTTCTTCTTTGTTGCACTCTATCTCTCCAAATTCTTTAACACAACCACCGTATACAGCCTCTATAAACTGCTTAGAGGAAAGTATTCTTAGTTCATGTGGACGGGACTTTTTCGCTTGTTGAGCAAATTTATCCTCTGGAAGCATACTCTTGGGTTGCTTTCCAAGGTACTTTGAGAAGAGATTAAATCTTTGATTCATAGATTGTGTTCGTTTGCCAAGAAGGAAATCATCTGTCACTAAAAGGATTGGAAGATGAAAAGTCTTCTGCAACCAGAGGATATCTCGAGCAATCACATCATCAGCCTTCTGACTAGGTCCACTAAATACTATCGCCATAGAGTGGTGCTCTAAATAGATCCCTTCTTCTTCGAATCCATGATCAAAAGCAACTATGACCTGATCGTTCAAGTGATTCTCATGGAGAAAGGAGGTCAAATCTTCACAAAGATCATCCTTAGTCAGCTGAAATCCAGTCTTTCCTCGAACATTATCACCGTCAATCACTAATATCGCTCCATTTTGAAGATATTTCATCCACGATGCCTGATTAATACTTTCTTCTCTTCTTTCCGCTTGAAATGATGGAAAAGAAAGTCTAATTCCATGATTCTGAAAGAATCCATTACATATCAAACAACTCCAACAATAGATAAGAAAATACAGTCTCGAATAAGATAGAAATACTCCTAGATTCATGACATTGAATCAATGTTGAGAAAAAGAATCACAACGTAAGTCATTTCTAAATCATGACGCGATTTACCCTCGTTACAGCAGCAGGAGATCGACTCTCGATATTTCAGCTTATCAAACATTGTGTGTTGAAACATGCCGAAGTTTGTCCCTGTTACAGATACAGAAAAACCGAAGAGCGAACAATCACTCTACTCTGATGAGTTGTTAGCTCATAGACAGTTTGATATGCCTCATGCAGTATTAAATTCAGGATCGGCAATCAACAGCAATTCGCAAGAAAAGCGTGGATGGACACAAGGTGAAGTTGGTTGGGGTAATCTGAATAAGTATGGATCAGATGCAGCAGATAATGGTGCTCAGATTTTACGACATGCAGAAGGAGATCAAAAAATGGTGAAGAATGAGAAAGGACTTTGGGTAAAGGCTAAATCTATAAACTCTTCTGACAATAAAGGAGAATTACAAGGCAAAGGCCGTGGAGGTCGAGGAATTCCTGTCTTCGACAAATATCGTCAAGATTTAGAAAATAAGCAGTCAGATGATGAAGGAACTGATGAGGGTGTCAAATTAGATAATAAGCGATTTGAAGATGTCAGAGCAAAGAAGGAACTCGATACAGAGAAGGATCGCCGACACTCTGACAGGAAGGAGAAGAGAAGTTCTCATCGAGATCGTAGCAGCAGCTCAAATCGAAGTGCTTCTCCTCGTCGAAGATCCCACAATGATCGTGATCGAAGTCGGGATAGAGGTCGTGACAGAGACAATGATCGACATAAGAGAAGAAACGAGCACGATTCAAGAGATAGAAGGGGAGACGAGAGATCTCGACGAGATGATAGTCGATCGAGGAGAGCACGAAGCCGCAGTGGTCATAAAGAGAGACGCAACGACAAAGATCGTCACAATCGCACTCGGGATGATTCAAGGGAAAGACATCGAAGAAGCAGGTCTGAATCCAGAGAAAGACACCGAGATCATCGCAAAAGATCTAGTAAGTACTCTGACTCTGACAGTGATGATGACAGAAGAAGGAAAGAAAAGGATCGAGAAGATAGACCTCGCAAACATCAGAGAAGAGAGAGTCCGAGCCCTTCTCCTCCTACTAACAAACATCAAAGAAAAACGGAGTCCCGCGGAGAAAAAGAAAAGGAGCAACGGCTGGATACTGTTGAAAAGAAAGACATCGAGGAAGCTATTCCAGAAATACAAATCACAGCAGTGCAAGTTCTGAATCATTTTCATGAAGTATATAGCGGAAAATCATCCAGAAGAGTCGAGCAGATTGGTGAACTCTTTCATGAGAATGCAAAGATTCAATCCCTTCGATCAGATCATAAAGTTTACTTGAAGGGCAGAGAAGATATCAAAACATCCTTTCTTAAGACTCAAGCTACGAATGTAACACCTTCGAAGCGAATCTATATTGAGATCCCTCAGTTTCTAAACACTGAGTTGTCTTCTTCGCCACAGTTGGTTACTTACGCTTGTGACTTTCACCGTGCAGGAACCTCCCCTGGACTCGGTGATACAAGCAAAGACACAGTTTTACTATATGAGTGCCGGGATAGATTTATTGTCAATGTGTGGGGAATGAATGATGCTGATCATCTTTCTCAGAATGAAAATCTGACAGAGGATGTGGTCTACGAGTCGAAAGTATGGGGTTTAGTTGAAGCTGTAATACAAGAGAAATGGTCTGAGGTTATTCAAAGAGAGAAACTTAATTTGAAGTTAGTGAGTCATTTTCATAATTATGATAAAATGGAAGTTTGGGGAATGTAATAAAAGAATCTTAAGAAGATTCAATAACCTTATTTCGATTCTCTTTATTTCTCTAAAGTTTTTTATTTCTACCCAACAATAATGTGATTCAATTAACTTCTAATCATAATCATAATCATAGCCTTTGTTGAAAATATTTAAAGTAGAGGAACCCTGTACCATCTTAACTCCAATGAATTGTTTGGAAGATCGTATTCCCTAATAAATAACTTCCATATCCTAATAAAAGCATTGCAAATAAATCGTTAATCCAGACTAGTCTTCCACCATATTCACTAAGTTTAATTTGATTTAATACAAGCATAGAGAAGACTAGAGGCATGAGATAACCAACACTATAAAAGAATAAGGCTAATATAGCGATTTGAAGGTTAGCTTGATTACTAATAAAGGTAATTAATGCTGTTAGTACTGGTGTCGTACAGGAAGTACCAACTAAGGCTGCGGTTAAACCAGCGATAGTGGCTTGCCCAGCTCTTGCTACACTGCTCTCTTCTGTCTTTTTAGAAGGGAAACTTCCTTTCATCCAGGTAGAAATTGCCGAAAGATTAATAGGTGGTAGTATTTCAAAGAGGCTGAGGCCCATAGAGATATAAATGGCAGGGATACCGAGATCTCTTATGTATTGTATTCCAGGGACAGAGATTTGATTCACAGTGCTTCCAACTAAGGTCGCACTACCCCCAAGAATTGTAAAAGCCAAAATCACTCCTATAGCAAAGAATCCAAGTTTAAAGTAAGTTTCGGAAGTTGCCTGTCTCGGTTTTGGTTGAGGGCGATTTTTCAATGAAACTGCAGTGTTGAGAGAGAAGACAGTCGAATCATCAGACTGTGAAGGTTTATTTGATGATTCAAGGAGATAATTTATTGTAATAGGGATCAGACCAAGCGAACATGGTGATAAAGATGAGAGTACGCCTGCTAAAATGAGAATAATTGTTACGATAGGACTTATGGAATTATGCAGATCCGTTTCAATTAAAGAGGAAAGATGCAATTGTAAATCGTAAATTCCAACTTGTATATCATCTAATGTTACCCCTTGAAGCGAGGATCGACTTTTTAGCTTCGCATTTTGTGGCTGCTTGTATTGCCAAGGAGGATTCAACTTCAAGGACGATCCTGACCTTCCTCGGGAAGGTGGTTGAAACCCATGAATTCTCAATACAATGAGGAAAGCAGTTATTGTATGGAGATAAAAGAACATCTTCAGTCTCATTTTTTGAATGTCTTTGAATGTAATAACTGAGAAATCAGAGTGAACAGTCGAAGATGGAGATGACGAAGCCAACTTTATCAAGAGTCGCTCCTATCGAGAGTTGAGTTTTTAGTGTTACTTCAGTATTAGTTTATTTCTGGCTTGCATGAACGAGGTGATGATGTTAATATTTTAATGTATAAATTGTTAACGAAATGCCGAGTTAATGGTGAGTAGGCTATCATTATTTTTATTCTTCTTTCGTTTTGGTATGTATTCGAAATGTAACAATTTTTAGTCGAGAACAGACGGGTGAAGGGTTAAATAAAGAAAAAGCTCTCTCACAACAGCTTTTTTGAGTGGCTTAGTTAATGTATCCTTCTTACACTTTTGGAATCTTTTAATCTACTCGTACAAATATCATTCATTTAATTTGTATTGAGTTTAATCTTTCAGATTTTAAGGATAGCGAAGGTCTACTTTAGGACCGTTATTAAATCGTGGTGGCTTCTTGAAAAGATGATTCTTTTATATGCAGCAATCTTTCTTCTTCTTCTACTTGTACAAATATCATGTCAATCTTCCTTCTACATGATTGAACCTGAACGGTTTCTTCTTTTCCGAGAGTGCAGTCATGAGGCTTCATTCAATGACAAGCACTTTGATGCTGTCTTCTTTGTGGATGTTCTTCGAGAACATCCTTGGAGAGTGTTTGATCCGAAGCAAGCAGATTTGGTGATAGTCCCAGCACTGTTGGATCTTCTGGCGGAGGGGAAATGTGAGAGCGAGCATTATAACGCGAAGGACTTCATAGAAGACATCGCCAAGGCGATCGGAGACACGGGAGTCTTTCCGTCGAAAAGACATGCAGTATTAGCATTTGACTGGAAGTCGAGTGGATTGGTGGCAGATTTGCGAAAGCACAGACCTGAAGTAATTATGATAACATTTGAGAATTTTAATGACCGTGATTGTCACTCAGCAGTAGGGTATGGGAATAACTATGACTTCAGAGCATTATATCCATTCGTAAATGCCCCAAAGAATGGACAAAGATTACATCATAGGTTCCACTTAAGTAGAAGAGGTCATGACGATTTGTTAAGCAATTTACCAATGCATCAGTTTACAGCAAATAATTTCTTTAATCGGACGATTTTTGTGGAATTTTCGGGTCAAGCAGATTCGAGACCAGCCTATGGTGATCGCTTTGCATTGCTTAATTCTTCAATAAATGATAGGTTTGTGGGATCGGTCTTTATTACAACACAGTCCGTGCCTGACGGTGATTTCGCAAATAAGGGAAAGGTCCTAAATGTTGTTCCAAAGCATCATCACAAGGGACCAAAAATTAAAGCTTGTGGGCATCAAAAAGACGAGATTTCTTCTTTTATTAAAAATCCTTTGCCTTTTGAACCAACTGCTTATGATCGTTGCTACATCTCCTTTGATCGAGGACTGGCTCAAGGAATCAGAGAAGCATCCAAGTTCTCGCTATGTTTCAGAGGCGATACTCCAGGATCTGATCGTTGGATCAATGCTTTCCTCGGAGGAACTCTGATAGTGACAGTGGCGGAGACTGTAGAGGAAGCAGTGTCCTGGGCTCCTTTTCAGTCGGTGATTCCTTGGAAGGAGATCGTCGTATGGATTCCACGAGCAGTTTATCGAAATGATCCAGTGAAAGCATTGAATGGCTTGGCGGATTTATCTCTTGAAGATGTAGTGAGAAGGTTAGATTTGATGAAGAATCACATAGCAGATCTAAGTTTCATAGCTCCAGAAAGTCGCTTTGCGGACAACACAATAAAGGAGGCGATAAAGTGTGCATGTCACTATTACCCTCATTCTAACAGATAAAGTCGAATTGCAATTTTTATGTTGTATTTTGCATAAAGTTTGTTTTCACGTCCCTGGATTATTGATCATCTGTTTGCTGTGATTCCACTTCTTTATAGTTGAAGTATTCCTGTAAAGGTGACGTGGATGTTGTACTTCGATATTAATGCGGGGAAAAAAAACCTGAGTCCGCATACAGTTACTGAATTTTATGATATCAGAATTTTTTCGTAATGATGGTTGTTGTTATGTTCAATTTATTGGTAGAAAATGAGCAATGTGTTAGTCAGATTGAAAGGTCATAAATTTTAAATAATTTTCAAGTTTTAAGCATTTCCTTATCACAATCAATCCGTTTCGAACAGCATGATCAAAACGCGTTTTCTGTATATATATGAATTCTCAAGTCTTTTAAACTTTCATCATTCCAATATTGATAGTATTCTGATTTTCTGTTGTTTTCAACTATTCAATCCTTTAAAACGTCTGAATACATAAGAAGTAAATAAAATTAATAAAGTTCAGCAACTAACAAAAGAAAAATACAAAATCATCAATGAAAATGAAATAGACTTATTTAAAAGAATTTCAAATTAGAAAACTTCAACAATCTTCAGAATCAATCAGTTGATCGGGTAAGTAATTCAACTTCTTCTCGTACTTGCCCTTCTGCATCTTCCTCTCAACACATCTTGTTCTATCTGTCCTATCGCGATATCAAGAGAGCACATTTGTGTCGCACACCTCGGACATGCTCTCTCTCCTAAGTTTTCTTTTCACGGCTCTGCAATGAAACACACCTTGACAACCCAGCAGGAGAACGATGAAGTTGATTAATATGACTTGATTGATAGATGGAAGAGAAAGACTTGATGTCATCGCTTTCAATACAATTCAATCGCAATCAAAAGAACATTCCTTTGAGATTATTCTTAAAAATTTGAAAAAAAAGAAAAAGAAAAGAATAAAAGATGAGACATCCTAAATCACCAAAACAAATATTAATTGTTGTTGCACATCCATCAGAAGCAGGATATTCACGTCAATTAGCACAAACCTATGCAAGAGAAGCACAATCAAAAGGTAATGAAGTAAAAATTCTTGATTTATATCATGATGAAATGGCACAAGAATTTTTAAATTTTCAACATGTATCAGAATTAAAAAATAATCCACAAGGTATGTATTTTAGACAATTATTATCATGGGCTGATGAATATATTTTTTCATTCCCAATATGGTGGTATGATGCACCAGCAATTTTTAAGAATTTTTTTGAATCATCTTTTATTAGTGGTTATGCATATGTTCGTAAAGAAAAATTTACAAGAGGTTTATTAAATGATAAAAAAGTTCAAATATATGCAACAGCTGATGGACCATCATGGATGTATTATTTACGTGTTCGACCATTTATTGATACATGGAAATCAAGATTAGCAATCTGTGGAATTCAGAAAGTTCGATTCCATATTGTATCACGAAATAAATGGTAATATATCAAGAAGAATATTATTATTGTAAAATTGTATATAATAATTGTTTATAAGAAAATTTAAAAAGAGTCCATTCCTTATGTTTACTGAAGTAAAAATATTATACATATTATTAGCAAAGTCAAAGAGAAAAAAACCTCCTCAGAAATTATCTCATCATAATTTACTTCATAAAAGGAAAGTATTAGGAATAATAATTATCGTTTATTATTAGAGTTTTCATTTCTTTTCTTTCTTTTTTTTTTTTTTGTTTGTTAGGTTTAGTTCAATCATTGATTCTTTCTTATATTTTGTGATTCTTTCTTTCACGCTCTCTTAGTCAGTAGGGTTCTTGTTTCTTTTCGATGATCACCTTGTGAAGGGAGAGTAATATTTTGTTTTCAATATTTCCTAATAGAGTATGATTTTACTTTTCAAGAAACTCTTCATTCTTTGGTCATAGAGGATATGAGGATCCTTGGGGCGACAACTATTTCCCCTTAGTTAGGCAACCTATTTTCTTCGTTTCCTTGTTTTTTTAAGTATAATCGTCTTAATCAAATTATCTTATACTCTGATAACAATCTTCTCTTCAAAAACTCAAATCCTTGTCAAATCCTTACATCCCTATTATCCTATCAGAAGAGGAAAAGCTGATGTAAGTTGCCTTCCATAAAATCGACTATGGTTGTCTTGAATGGGCGGAATTAAATGAATTGAATTTCGTTGTCAAAGACAGTGACTAACTAGATCAGCTTGAGATGCGATGTGAGAAGGAAAAAGAACTTCAATTAAACATTTCATTGGCTTCATGTTAAGTGAAATTTTGTGCAAAGGGTCAACGAGATATTTCAGATTAAATAATATAGGATAATAACTAAACAACCAAAGCGAAATATCTAAAGAAAGACTCTTTCAGAGCCTATGAAAATTGTCAACCGTGGTACTGATTTCAAACATGAATAATCTTCAATTCCTCGACAATTTGCAATCTTTACAACAGGTACTTGGCTCAAGCTACTTACATCTCGAATAGATAAACAATCAGAAATTGCAACTGTGTGATTTCCTCTCCCTAAATTGCTAATGTCTACTAAAGAATAACAGTCTTGAATTGTCACTTTGCGTACATTCGCAAGACCAGTAAGCGTAATTAAATCCTCACACCTGCGGATAGTAAACTCTTGCACATTACGAAAATCAAGACAATCCAGTAATGGGACTACATTAATCGAGGAAAGTGTGATCGAATGGTAGTCGCATAAGAAGGATAATGACGAGTCAGACAGGTCACATTTCACTAAACTAATTGATCTGAATCGTGAGTGAGTATTATTCCCAACTGGATAGAAACAAGATTTATTAGCATTAGTAATTGTTAAGTTTCGAACTTCACCAAGCATACCAAAATCCTTAATCTTACTAGCTTGAGACAAAATTAACTTCTTCGCATTTCGTAGTGGGCTAACATCCAATACCTCTGAACATATTACCAGGACGGACTTCGCTTCTGCTAACATACTAACATCGGTAATACGAGGAAATTCTACTCTTACGTGAGCAATACCATTTAAAGCCTCAACTACTATGTTAGGATCAATATTTGATTTAATAAAATCCAAGTGAATACGATGAACTGAATGATCTTTTTCTTTCCACATAACCTTGATTTGATCACACATCATAATCTCTAAATGATAAACATTCTTCAACAAGGAAATATCTTCAACAGACTGACAGTCGAGTAATGTCAGATGTTTCACAGTAGCAAAAGATTTGACATCAGTAAGATACTTTGCCCCTGAAAGAAATAATCTTTTTTGTTTAGGCCCTAAAGAAGAAAAATCTTTAATATTATAACATGAATTTAACTCTAAATAAGGAATATTTGAGAAAATAGAAACATCATCATGGAAATTAATTAAATTATTGATTGTAAGACGTTCAAGCTTTGAGACAGTTAACTCTTGCGTTAAACAGGATGGCCATGTAACAAATAAGATATTTTTAATTTCATTAAAGGAAATTGGATGTTTTATTGTACTGATCCAGCAGTTAATGGTGCGAATCTTTGCGAGATGCTGGAAGGTTCGATCATCAACGTTCCTAACATCAACTTTCTCGACGGGATGTTCCAGTAGTACTTCTGTTGGAAGAAAATCATCTCCACGGCCTAATTTCAATGAAACTTGTTCTCTACAACTTTTTACAAGACTTTTAATTTGGTTTCTGAAGGCTTCGTTAGTAAGATAACACATCGAGCGCTCGGCTGTCAAACTAAAGTAGATTGTAAGTCGTTTAATTTCAAAGAACAATTCTTTTGATGAATTCATCAGGTAATGATAATCATTTTGTGAGAGAAAAGATTGGATAATTCCATAGATAGGATCAGGTACTCGAAGCATCATAATAACTCTTGTATTTTCAATACTTTACGCTATATGTGCTCTCCTTTTGATGCAACGTAAATTTACCGAATTGTGAAGTTGGTATTTTTTTTCTTCTTTTTTCCACGTACGAGAGAGAAGACTTATTACTTCAATAATTCGTTCGATAGCAACGATCTCGAAATTCAAGAAATATGGGGGTTCTGAACTTCCTTGGTTCACAGTTCTACTGCCTGATTCTATTTGTCGTTGTGTATTTCGAAATATGTTCATGTTATATTCCTCGTAATGCTTGGATTGATCGATCTATACAAGTGTCACGGAGATTCCAAAGATCTTACTACCTGGTAAAATTAATATTCTTTAGGCTATTGTTCAAGTTTTAATTATTCTTTTTCAGAGAAGTTCCATCAGTGGAGGGTCTGCTAACATCATTCCAGCTGCTAACACTCCTCCACCATCAGACGGGAGCGAAGGATATGAAGATCAATTTGAAGAAGAAGTAAATGATGAAGATGAAAGAACTTTCAAGCGTGTAGCAATCTCTGGTTTTGCAGACAAGGAGAATAACTTCGCTAATATTATTCCGTTTGAGTTCTTCCATGAACATGTAAGCATCTCAAAGGCACTTGACCTTAAAAATAATTTCTGGAACCATTCTTTTAGCCAGCATTTGCTGAATCCGTCATCTGTGTAACAGATGATGCAAAGTTTGCTAGAAAGAGATTTTCGAGCCCTAAAACTGTTTATAGGTAAAGTTGAACCAAGTCTTCTGATCGATTGATTATACTCTTATTTGAATTATCTTATGATAGTGGATTTATTGATACCCTGAATATTGTTGAAGCTAAGAATCATCAATCAGAGGATTATAAGGTAATAAACAATGCTGAGGTTTATTTCCTATGTTGGTTATTTGTTGTCTTGTTAGAGAGCGTTAGAGGGAGTTGATGCTTGGTTAGCATTTAATCTTACTTCCTCTCTTTTAAAGAATTATGCTGAAGTTGCTATAGAGAATAAGATTCAACGAGTTTTATTCGCTGTTGCTGCAAACCGTACTGAATATGGTTTAGATATAACGTACCCTGAGATCACCTCCATGCTCGATCAACATCATATAAATTATACAATAGTAAAGTTCTTCCCTCCTTCAAATATTAGAGCAGGGCCATATCGCATTGTTAAAGGAGAGAGTAGATTGCCTAGACCTGGAGAATGGAATAGATTTTGGACTCTTTCTCCAAAGGATTTGTTTGAGATTGTTACCTTCATCTTCCCTAACCCTGATTCATATAATAAAGTTTATGGTGTTGGTCCTGGAGGCATTCTCGATGAAAATGCTTTAGTACAAATGCGATCACAAGGTTGGCCAAGACCTCTCCAGGTAATCTATCCTAAGTCTTCATCCTATCATTGTTGTTTTAATCTCAACGGCTTTCGATTAGGTGGGACAATTCCTTCATGTTTCTATAGAAGATATTGAGCAAAACCTCTTGGAGAAATGGGATGAAGCAGAAAAACAAGAAAAACTTGAAGCAACGAAAAAGCTCATCAAAGCACAACAACAACAAACATTTAAAACTAAATAAATCATATATGAAATAATCTATTCATCATTTGTTTATAATATTAACTCTTCCCATAAATAAAGCTATTTTTTTTAATGCGCCTAAACGTTTAACAATAAAATCAAAAGCAATCAATTAGAATCAAGGAAAAAGGTGCAAAAGAGAGAATAAGTTCTCGAATAATTTAATTACTGTTCTCAGTTTGAGACAGTAATTACCATCCTATCAATCAATCGAGGCCGAAAAATCAATGAGAGAGATGCACATTCAAAGGAACCAACACACACTAGAGTTGAAAGATAGACACACACAACGAGAAGCAATGAAAAGATTGAATCAGGAATTTCAAAATAGTTTACACGTAGATCGCATAAACTTCCTCTGATGCCTCTGATTCAGCTTCTTTCAGATCCTGTGTGGTTAGATTCAACTCTTCGTTCGAATTTCGATTCACTGAAGCTTGATTGATTTCACCACCTTCGGTATTCTCTCCATTATTATTGGATAATACAGCGGCAATGGCAGCAGACTGTTGCTCATCATTCGTCACGGCATCTTTAGGAATTTCCTCTTCCTTCACTTGCTCTAATAGAAGAAGATCCGTAGTCTCTTGGTTGAGAAGAGTAATTTGTTGCTCTATCTCTTCTTTCAAAGAGGCAAGACCGTCATCCGGGGAGGAAGTTGTTTCCAAAATTCTTTTCAGTAATGCCTAAAGCATGGATTAGTCATCGACCTGCAGATTGCAGAGTTCAGTTTACCTCATTCGATGCTTTGATCTTTATTAACTCATTCGCATACAACTTTTTGATATGAGTTTCTTTGGCGATTATTGATCTCCAGTAGTCTTGAGAAGTCACCATTGGTAACAATTCATCGTCAACAAGCTCACTTTGAGGGGTTACCCTACCATAACGCAATTTAAAAGAACAAAGAAGATTAGCTGCTATCTTACCCGTTAGGAGTTAAATAGGCTTGAAGATCGTCCGCGAGCTTAGGGACTGATGAAACACTACTCCAACGCAGGAAGAAGTCAGACCACAGCGAAACACCTCGCAATAACTGTCCTAATGGAGGCACGAAGAAAGTATTACTCGTCACATTGTTCTCCACATAATACGGATTCAAGAAATTATCACGATTACTCTCAAGATAAGCCCAAAGATCGGCAGCATCCTTTCTTGCATCGTTTGTTTTCTAAAAAGCAAGTAGTTGCATTAGAGAAGAGTCAAACATGTGTTGGTCTCCATAAGATGAAACTTACTCTTTGTTGTTCACATGAAAAAATAAAATTACTAAATCTACATGAATAAATATGATCAGCAATTGTTAATATAAATTGTGAATTAAATTCAAAATGATATGAATATTGTTTAATGAACTGCCACACACAATCTAAAAACTGTAAGAAAATTGGTGATATTTCTTCTTCTTGTCGTGTTTGTTTATCTGCACCATGGCCACAACGCATTTTAAAAGGATGGCCAAATACTAACCAATCTTTTTCTAATAAAACAATAAAACCTTTAATGGTACGATAATATGGATCTAACATTAATTCAGCTAATGCACAAACTTGTGCTGTACGATCCCATCCATGTGAACAATGAACTAATACAGGACAACCTCTTAATATTGTTGTTGCCGTATCCCATGATGCTTTTAATATTAAACGTATATTGGTTAACCATTGTGTGTCTTCAATTTGTTTGGTAAAGTTAATATCCGATGATGGTGTCGCTGATGGATTTAATATAATTGATACTAAACTTTTATAGGAATCACGTACAGCATGTATATTAGGTATGTTATAAAACTCAAGTCTTGTATTAGGATAACTTGCTTGTGATTCATAACCTGCACCAGCTGCACGATTTGCCATAGCGGATGTACGTGAACGACAATCAACAATAAATAAGAAAGGTTCATTATTACTACCTGGTTGTGAATCATATACATGTTTGTTATATGAATTACTTTTAGCAATTGCATCAATAAACTTTTCATCTTGTGAACATGTACCTGATACACCAGCTTTAGGTTGTGATGAACGCCATAATGTTGCACCAGTACTACGATTACACCACGTTAATGTTGGTATTCTTTGACCTGAACGAAAACTAGCAACTGATGATAATTCATCATCTTTGATCTCTTGTGGTACAATTAATAATTCAGGATAGGATGAACATAATCTAAAATGATTATTTGCATCAGATGCTTTCCATATATGAGTATATTTTGTTAATACACCAATTCTTTCATATTCACCTTTTAAATCAATTAAACGACGTTTCGAATAATGATGCGTGTATGAGAATAAATGACGTACATCGTTAGGGAAAGCATATGCACTCATTAAACTGAAAGCACGTTCTAATTCATAATCACCATTCGATGTACTTTTACCACGTATATTAATACGTATTTGACGACAATCTTTACAGTAAATAACAATTTGAATGCCTGAAAGTGCGTTACCTGAAGATATGTTAGGATTAGAAGATCCTAAAATATCTTTGGATTTTTTCTCTTTTTCTAATTTATCAATCGATCCTAATGGTATATTTAACCATGATGCGATGGATGGATTTGTAATTGGTGCTTCTTTCTTCGAGGGTATGAAAACAATTCGATAATTGGTCATGAAAAGAGTTCCTGTAATCATACCTAATCCAATGACATGCGTGGATGAATCGATTAATGCCATAATACGAGTCTCTCCACTTAATAACGGAATTCTTTCATCATAATCTTCAACTTCCACGACACTGCCACGTTGGTTTCGAGTAGGAGATTCTTTTTTAATAACAGGGGAGGTAGAAGGAGGTTCAGATCCCCTCATTGGAGAAAGAGAAGTCGGAATAGCTTGACGAATGATATTGTTAAAGCTGTTAGAGAAACTGGTTAAGCTGCTTGGTCGATCCACAGATCCGTTCCCTTTACTTGTTGTACGACCAAGATGCGTCGGATTAGGTGAAGCTAAAACTTCTGAAGAATTAGTTGAATCAATCACAGTAAATCCATCCTCCTTTGGATCATTTGTTTGTTGGACAAAGACTGATAATGGATCTAAGAGACTCTCTGTCGATGCTGCAGTGCGATTCACTTTATTTAAACCTTTCATTTTCTTTTCCTAAACAAGAATCTTTCAAAGATACGACAATCACTGAATATCTCAAGATCATTCAATACTGAAAAAGCTTTTGTTTACTTGATTTTTTCAGCAAGAATTGAACAACCACAATCTACCCTGCCCAAACAACATGGGCGAGGAGGAGCCCAGTAGCGCCTTTTTAAAGTAATTAAAAAAGGAAAAATTACGTTTAAACAAGATTTTAAGACCAAAGTATCTTAATAACTCAAAGAAAAAAAGGAAAGAATAATCAAGAGAAGAGAACACATTAATCACGATTCCGAATCAGTCATTTTGTTGATTCGTTACTATTATTACTATTCGTAACAGGAAGTGTATAGTTTGCAGCCTGTCTTCTTCGAATCTCCGTATATGCGATTACTCCTACTAATGCAATCACGATTCCTGTTATATTCCTCATATCCACTGGTTTCTGCTCCATTATCATATCAGCAACCCGTAGTTAGAGTAGAAGCCGAGACAACAATAGTTTCACTTACCTGGAATACTGTAAAGCCCAACACCAAGATTAACACTGTCTTCAAATGACCCAACACCTGATCAATTGCCACATCATTGTGCGAAAGTCAAACAACAGACATTAAACCACAGTTCGCTTTGCCTCACCTGATAGGTCAGTGGAGAAGTCTTCCCAAGCACCAGGTAGTTAGAGATGTTCACTCCCAACGCAAATACACAAGACAATAAGATTCTCAACACACAAGGCACTGTATACTCGAACTTCGCCAACCCTTGGAGATCATCGAAGATTGGGCACATAATCAACATTCCCTAAGAAAAGAAGAGGATGTAACCAATTAGCCCACTCATCAAGTCAACTGTAAATTACTCACCAATGCGATGTATGGAGATGTATGATACAACAACTGTAATGCATTGCAGTCTAGCGACTTCTGATATGTGTTCGTAAAAATCTGAGCCATTCCTGTCGCCATCACTGCCAGACAAGCCACCACTATTCATTTATACAATAAAAAACATCGTATGAGTCGACATTACACCATGCAACAATACTCTTACCAAATCCAAACATATTCAAATTCAAATCATACACTGTCGCATAGCCTACTCCAAAGGTTATCGGAACCAATGTCAGTTGAACTGTCCCGCTAACTCCTTGATTGTAAGCCACATATTGCACCAACAATGTGAAAGGTATGCAAGCCAACTTTGACAACTATCCCATCAAACATAGCAGAAAGAGTTAGGAGTGGAAGTAAGCAGTAGTCGATGGCTGCTTACCTGATAAAAGCCCACTGAGTTATAAGCTAGATTCATATTCATGAAAGCCACCGACAGCAAACTACCCACTGCCACTGGTAAGATTCCTGATAAAGGTGCTGTGTTTTGAGAGAAATATCCTGAAAACAGCATCACTCTCGTTCCCAGCGCAGTAAAGGCGAAGTGTAGAAAGGAAAGGAAGACGGAGTAGTTAAAATGATCGACTTCGATGATGTACTTGTTACAAATGACAACCCCAACCACAGATAGGATATTGGAGACAACTCCAATGATAACAACAAGATTATTACCAGAGAGATACGACATGCTTTGAGATTTCTGCTGATTTTCACCCACTTAAAGTTGCTGTTTTACTTTGTCGTTAAACAGCTCTACCGACGAAGATACAACCCTACCGGTAATAATTTCGTCTCTGATCCACAGTAGTCGGTAGGTTTTCGGTGGTTTGGATGGGAAAGATCAAAGCTTCTCACCTTTCCACAAAACATGTCGTATCTCTCTGGCAATAATCTTGTTGTTATCATTGGAGTTGTCTCCAATATCCTATCTGTGGTTGGGGTTGTCATTTGTAACAAGTACATCATCGAAGTCGATCATTTTAACTACTCCGTCTTCCTTTCCTTTCTACACTTCGCCTTTACTGCGCTGGGAACGAGAGTGATGCTGTTTTCAGGATATTTCTCTCAAAACACAGCACCTTTATCAGGAATCTTACCAGTGGCAGTGGGTAGTTTGCTGTCGGTGGCTTTCATGAATATGAATCTAGCTTATAACTCAGTGGGCTTTTATCAGGTAAGCAGCCATCGACTACTGCTTACTTCCACTCCTAACTCTTTCTGCTATGTTTGATGGGATAGTTGTCAAAGTTGGCTTGCATACCTTTCACATTGTTGGTGCAATATGTGGCTTACAATCAAGGAGTTAGCGGGACAGTTCAACTGACATTGGTTCCGATAACCTTTGGAGTAGGCTATGCGACAGTGTATGATTTGAATTTGAATATGTTTGGATTTGGTAAGAGTATTGTTCGTGTGGTGTAATGTCGACTTATACGATGATTTCTCTTGTGTAAATGAATAGTGGTGGCTTGTCTGGCAGTGATGGCGACAGGAATGGCTCAGATTTTTACGAGCACATATCAGAAGTCGCTAGACTGCAATGCATTACAGTTGTTGTATCATACATCTCCATACATCACATTGGTGAGTAATTTACAGTTTAATTTGATGAGCTGTATGATTGTTTACATTCTCTTCCTTCTTAGGGAATGTTGATCATGTGCCCAATCTTCGATGATCTCCAAGGGTTGGCGAAGTTCGAGTATACAGTGCCTTGTGTGTTGAGAATCTTTTTGTCTTGTGTATTTGCGTTGGGAGTGAACATCTCTAACTACCTGGTGCTTGGGAAGACTTCTCCACTGACCTATCAGGTGAGGCAAAGCGAACTGTGGTTTAATGTCTGTTGTTTGACTTTCGCACAATGATGTGGCAATTGATCAGGTGTTGGGTCATTTGAAGACAGTGTTAATCTTGGTGTTGGGCTTTACAGTATTCCAGGTAAGTGAAACTATTGTTGTCTCAGCTTCTCCTCTAATTGCCTAACAGAAACCAGTGGATACGAGGAATATAACAGGAATCGTGATTGCATTAGTAGGAGTAATCGCTTATACAGAGATTCGAAGAAGACAAGCATCAGCGATGACTCTTCCAGTATCGTCAGCTGATGCCAAGAAATAATATGAGTTTATCTTTAATCCTCTCAAGCTTTTCATTGATTTGCATCTCACTGTGATATGTAGTACCTTTTTTTCACCTTTGAATCTTTATTTACATGATGCTTTGACTTACGTCTTCCCTTCTTATTTGCTTTGAGGATATCTTCAACTCTCTCTTCCTATCATCTTTTCCTTTTCTTCTTTTTCTTCTTTTTCCTTTTCGTTCAGTTTTGATTTTTCAATGTCATAATCACTCTCCTGCTTTAGCCCCCTCTTTTAAGTGGGCTCTGCATGTTGTGATTCTAACAAAGATGTCTTTGTGCATCATGTAAGCTATTGCTCTTCACCTTTCCTTTCTACCTATTTCATGATGTAAATCGATTGTGATTCGAGTGAGAGATCGAGAGAGGTAGAGAGTTCTTTCCCAATCTCTTCCTGCTCTCCAATAACTCTCCTTTATTCATTATCTTTTGTTTCCTTCTTCTCTTCCTTTTATTTCAGAAGCACTAGTACTCATTGATTTGTTTCCTTTACTTTTCTTTCTGTCTTTCTTTCTCATTTTCTCTGAATTTTGATAAAACCAAAACAGTTTTATAAAAACAAGGAAAAAGAATTATCCATGACAACAACTACATCATAAATTTAATTAAATCATCCTTTCACACATCCTATATTTACACAACTATTGTATTATTATTTAGAATTCATCTCATCTTAATTTTCAAAGAACTACCATTTAGAAAATCCTCTAATGCTATCACTTTCCTTTCTTCTTCTATTACTATCTTATATTCATTGTCATATTTATCCTCTTTCTACTTAAATTGTCTCAATTCTTTGTTTCTCGTTTCTCTCTTTATTGCTCTTCACAGTGAAATGCTCGAAAAATAAAACTGGAAAATATTTCCCCAATAAAGGAGAGGAAAGGTCTAATCATCCAATCCTGTCTTAGAAGAATTTGAATTCAAAAAAGTGAAACTTGAAATAAATGTTGTGTTCCATGAAGAGCAATGAACCCAACCAGGGAGAACCAACCAGCGAGGGGGAATTCCATACCAAGGCAAGAGAATGAGGAAAGAAAAAAAAGAATAAAATAAAGTATCACAAAGAGAGGAAGAGGACAATCATAGAAAGAACACAACAGGCACAGCAATATCTATTCAACTTCAATCTTTCGCTCTTCTATCGATACGATATTTAAATTTCAATCGATGTAAGTACAAATGAATAATCTCTCCACAAATATTGATTGATAAATCCCTTTTCTTATTATTCTCCTATAAAATCTATCTTAAGGATTAGTAAACTGGAAGAAAAAGAGAGATGGCTAAAAGGCGAATGGTTGAATAATAATAAACATACTAATCATTACTACTATTATTTAGGAATGGTAAGGTTGGGAAAGAAATCAATAGAATAATTACTACCGATGTCAGGTTCCATTAATGGAACAACTTTCCTCACCACATTAGGTCGAAACTTTTTCCGTTGTAATTGTGCTAATTGTACCTGTCCAGTAAAATGATATTTATGAAGCTCCGGATTGTATTGACATTGCACTGTTGTCAAACCAACTTCCATCAGATATGGATTCGGCTGCGTTGGATTGGAGTTGCTTTGAGAAAGGGAGCTACTCCCACGATTGATTCCTTCCGAATAATCTAAAGCGTTAGCGAGAAGGTTTCCGTGAGTTGTGCTCGAAGAGGAAAGTGGTGCATTATTACCGAAAGTACTTCCTGTCATTTTCCTCAAATCGCCACTACCATTTTGTACCGAATCAGTTATAATCATACCTCCTATAGACATTTTCCCGGTTATTCCATTACCACCATTTAATAAGATGTCATCAGCGGACTTTCCTCGTTTAATACGTAAGAGATCATCATGACCATGATCTTCACTCAATCGCTTAACCGCAGCCTTGGACGTGGTAGGGTTGGACTTCTTTTGCGCAGCAGCAGAGGATGAAGAGGGAACGGTAGAGTCGATTGTTCCTAATGCTGATGTAGCTGCTTGAATAATTTGACGAACTTCTTCATTATCAATCATATTACTTTTCTTCTTGGTTACCGTTCCATTAGCTCCGTGATTTCCGTTCTGTAATGTTTCTCCCTTCATATTGGGCTGAGCAGACCCTATATTCTTTTCCTCGTTGCTTCTATTGGAATCAGTTGTGGGTGCATTATTCCCAGAATTCATCGAAGGTGTGGGTGTAGCCGATGGAGAAGAATCATCAATCATCATATTATCATCATCTAAATCACCAAAATTATGTAAACTTTGATGATGATTTAATGCTTCCATAGCTTTAGAAGGATTTTTAATAACCTCAGCTATACCTTTTTGTAATAAGTTAATTTGATTACGATATTGTTGTCTTAAATCAGGTGCAACACCTTCATTTAATGATGCCATCTCTAATGATTGTATTGATTTTGTTAATGATAATATTTGTCTATATGGCCATTTAGTAATATTTAAACGACGGCATATTTTCTTTAAAGCTGTTGTACATGTACCAAATTGTCTTGCAACTTCTGCTATTGGTAAATGAAAGTATTTTCTTAATTCTTCTAATGTTATAATTCGATTTAATGTGTTCGTGTTATTATTGTTGTTATTGTTATGGTAATTATGCGGGAGACTATTATGATGGTTGTGATGACCATTGCCATTGCTGCTAGTGTGATGGTGGTGTGATTGGTGGTGGTTTTGGTTGTGGTGGGGTTGTGTATTACTGGTAGTGTTGGGAGGATTAGAGGTGATTGTGACGGCAACATTGCTCCCGCTGATAGAAGTCTTGCTTATTAGAAGGTTTGATGATACATTAGAAGTGTTTGTAAGGTTTGAACTCGATTGAGTGGTTAGTTTAGCAGAGTTGTTTGTCGTGTTGGCTGAGTCAGTCCTGCTTTCCTTATCATTGGATGGAATTGCACTAGATGGAAGAGAAGTAGAGGGCACTGAAGCGCTTTTTAACACTGACGGATCATCTCTTGGAGCACTAAGCTGCGGTAAAGCGTTTTGTTCCATCTAAAACAAGCAGAAAAGAAAATAAGAGAAATGAAAGACGATATTTCACTAGGAAGGAACGTACCTGATTGAATTTTGCGTCTTCTTTTTCAGTATCAATATTTTCTTTCGAATGCAAGGAGTTTTCACTCTTTTCTCGCTTGATGTTCGATGTAGTCTCAGGTACGCTTTCTTCCATTTCAATCCCTCCTATCGACAGACCATTCGGTATAACTCCATTCCCTTGATTCAAATGATTACTATCTAAAGTTGACGAATATGAAATTTCAGTAATTTCCCCTAATGTATTCATATATTTTGAAGATGTCATAAAATCTGAGTTTCGATGATGATGATGATAAGAATCTTCTGAAATACTCATTATCAGAAAAAATTTTCTAAAGTCTTTTTCTAAAAAGAAAACTTCCAAAAGACTCAGAAGTTATCCTATAATGATAAAATAAAAATGAATCTGTTTGAATATAGTATAGGTAGTAGTAGATGGTCTAGTTATGATTCTCACTCGTTTTTAAACTGTTTCTCTCTCTTAGATGGTATAGCGCCATAAAAGAATAATTTCAGATTGATTTAGTTGACAACTCTAAATGAACTCTAAATTAAGCTTTAATACTTTATTAAGTCGATATACAAAGAAGAGAGGGAATGAACAGTTAGAAACAAAAACACAGGATGGTGAAAATCTAGAGAATTTGAAAAGAAAGAAGTATCTAGATCGATCGAAAGGTCTGATTGCTATCAT
Organism: Poterioochromonas sp. DS; assembly: GCA_015145745.1. Lineage (NCBI taxonomy): Eukaryota > Synurophyceae > Ochromonadales > Ochromonadaceae > Poterioochromonas > Poterioochromonas sp. DS. The sequence continues at coordinate 145,577 of VKHI01000022.1, forward strand.
TGCAATGCAGATAGAATCCTCTCATTTCCTCTCTTTAAACTTATCATCATTGATAACTACTTTCAAAGATGATATTGAGCACTTAGACGGTATCGCATTTGATGAGAGTGATATCAATAGCAGTTATTTGTTGATCTCTGTTTGTTCATCGATTTCATTACTTCGATTTTGTCGTTTTCTCACAACGAAAAGATTTATAGGTAAAGGTTATTCTTTACAATTCGGTGGCTTGTGGCTTATTAACCAAGTGAATCAAGAGATTGAGACAGATTCTAAGTTGTTGTTAAGTGGATCTTCTCATTTACATGACTTAGTTTTCCCGCAATTAACTATAATGTATCCATTAAAATCCATTGAATACAGAAAACATACAAGAGATATTGTGATATCACGGTATTGTGAAGATATTTCATGGATTCCTCCTAATTGGCATAAAGATGTAATCTTATATAATAAAGGATCCTCTCTCCTCCCACCAGCTATCGAAAACGATCAAACACGCCCAATCAAAGCAACAACACCATTAGAGAAAGAATCAAGTATAGCTGCTACTCCCTCTTCTGAATTACTGTATAAAGAATTAATACAATTAGAGAATGTTGGTAGAGAATCACATACTTATTTAACATATATTATCACTCATTACCACGATTTACCTGACTGTATCTACTTCTTACAAGCAAATCCATTTGATCATTCCCCTTTTATTAAGGAATTGATTCATAATAATATAGGAATCATTCATTCATATTTTCCTTTAGGTCATGAAGTTCATTATATTCATGATTTAAATGTTTCGAAATATGAGAAACAATTCCCTGGTATACAGTCAGCCTTTGAAAGAACAGTACAAGAATTATTCAAAGAAGAGATAGAAGGAGTTGATAAAGATGATAGTGAGAAGAATAACAATCGTAACATAAGGAAACCTGTTATTAAATTCTCTCCAGGTGCTATCTTTGCTGTTAAAAGAGAAACTATTCGATTAAGACCAATAGAATTCTATGAGAAAGCTATTAAATTAGTAGATTGGAATATTAATCCGATGGAAGGACATGCATTTGAAAGATTATGGTCATATATTTTTCAATGTAAGAATTGGATTTAATATTTATTATTGATTATTTCTTTTAAAAGTTATTATGAATATTTTTCTTCTGTTGCAAAATAAATAAAATTAAAGAACGCGCGTTGAATTATTGTTTGTGCATAATAATGAAACTTCCTTTAATCTTACTTTCTGTGCATTTGATTTGAGTTGGATGGAACATGGCTTATGTTGTGTTAGGCCAAACAAGAAGAAGAAATGAAGTGTAAAGAAGAAATTCTATTGAATTTAAATGAATATGCCAATAAAGAGGTTTATCACTATATTTCTCGTAGTATTGAATGAATTACCTAAACATATTTCTTCAAATGATTTTATTGTTGAATTATTTTAAGAATGTTACCGTATGTATTTCTTATTGAGATGATGTCGTAATACCTTCAAATTAATGTAATCACTCTAAGAGGAACAGCAAATCTAAGTTACTAATATCTTGTTTCCCAAACAGCCCCGAAAAAGTTGAAACATAAAAAAATTTCAGGCTTTCACCTTAGATAAAACTTCCTGCTTGGCGCTTCCGTCCCTGCTCTACCATGAATGGTCGAGGGCAACTGTTTTTCAACTCGGTGCAATTTTTCTATTGCAGATAAGCCTTCCTTCTTCTAAGCAACTAACCCATCTCATAATGAAAGACAAAATACATTTTCAAAAAAAGTTATTCTTATGAGATTATTAGGCATGTTGTAAATGCTAAAATAATCAAAAATAATTTCCTAAAGTTAAATTGACTTAATTAAAATGAATTATTATATTACTATTATTCTCTACTCGTACTTCTCTCTCTATATATATGTATATAATTATTATTAGTATAGATTGAAATGTGATTTAAGTAGAGATATCAATCAATCAATCTAACCTAATATCACAAATAAAAATCTTTCGATCTTAAATTATGAAAAAACTTTTCTTCTTCTTTGAACATCTATATATCAGGATATGATGATTCATCTTTTAATTTTCTTCTCCTATGATAAGCTACAAAAAAAAGGAGGGAGAAAAATGAAATTTATTCTCCATAGTAGGATAGATAGATCGAATATGAATATGAATATGCGAACAAAAAAAAAGATTCGAATGAAAAACAAAACAATAACCTAAAAATGAGTTAACTATATCTTCTATATTGATTCTTATCATTATTAATATGCGAGTAAATAATTACATAATAACGCACTTCTCCTTCTGCCAAATAGGATGATTTAATAATTCTTCGATATCATTCTTTTCAATCGTTTCATTTAATGATGCAAATCCTTTCTTACCACTACCTCCAGAGGTTGGACTTGCCGGTGCAGAACCACCAATCATTCCATTACCATTAGTAGCAGAAGTAGAATTATCATTATTCCCGTCATTCTTACTTAAATTCAATGTCTTTTGAAAGATATTATTCTGATAATAATAATGATAATTTGTTTTCAAATAATTAATTAATGATTTTCTTGATTTTTTCATAATACTAAATAATGCATGTTTTGATGATTTATTCGTTGATTGTGAGATTAATTCAGGTAAATAATCATCAATCATAATTAATATTTTAATACCATAATATTGGATTTTAATATCTTTATTCATGGATGAAGATGATGACATTCCTGATGATGAAGATGTCGAAGAAGAAGAGGAATCTAATAAAGCCGAGACAGAACTAATTAAACCAGTATTCTGTGTTAATGCAACAGCATTCGTATCATTTGTTAATAATGATAATATACATTGTAATGCAATCTTTGATAATTCATATTGTTGCGAATGTATCATTTCAATTAATAGATAATGGATATTAAATCGGATTAAATTCTCTTTAGCAAAATCATCATTAATCTGTGAGACCATAAAAATAATCTTAGTAAAGGATAATTGTATATCAATCACTTCTTTTAAATGTTTTACTGTATAGATTAATGCTAATGGTGAATGCATTGCAATTAATGATAAATGCATTTGATTTTCTGCATAATATTTAACACATTCTAATCCACGCTTTAATATTATCGTATTTTGACGATGCTCTGTCATGAAATATGAGATCGATGCTATGATTGGATTCGTTTGAAATAAATGAATATGTTGTAAATAAGTACTTAATGGGAACATTTCATCAGTACAGATGAAAGAATAAATACAATCTATTGTCCGTTCTGTTAATGTTTCGATTGGTTTTGATTTAAATATCGCTAATAATTGTGCTGGTGACACTTTTTTTGCCTGCAGACGATCAGAGATTGTTGAAACAGCATTTTGACTGCTACTGTTACTGCTGTTGTTGTTATTCTTTCTTCTCGATGAAGAGTTTAATGAAGGAGGTGACTTAGGAGAGGCAGTTGGAGGAGGTGGTAAAGCACGGTTTGATAAATTAGATGGATAATAGGTGGTGTGATCTTGTAAGAAGTATTGAGGATTTGTACTTAATTTCTCCTCGATAATTCCTTGTAATACTTCTAATGGGATCTCAACACTTTTAATCTCACTTCCTTCTTTCACATCCCCACTCCCTTGAGACGACGAAGCAGTGGATTGTTGCTCGTAATTATTAATATCCTGGAGCAATAACCATAAATTAAACTTCTTATCATTATTATGATAAAAACGATTCGCAATCATTTGTGAATAAGATTCAGGCATTCCTGGTGGGATAATTGATGATGTTCCAGAATTTGACTTTCCACTATCATCTGGAACATTGTCGGCCTGCGCCATGCGAGCATGGATTGGATTATCGATCTGCGTAATGGATTTGCGCTGCTTGTTAAATTTCTTGCCTAAGGTCATGATGAAGTCAATGGCAATCGGAATTAACGGCAGAATATGCTGAATTAATGTCTCCCTAATGTATTGAGATGGTGGAGTCGCAGGAGAGGCAGGCGGCGGTAACAGACTGGTACTACTTTCATCATCTGCATCAAGGATAGAATGACCAAGCGGTGAATGAGGAGGAGCATTCGCAGAAGCAAGAGCCGTAACAGGTGAAGTATTCGGAATCACACCTTCCACACAAGCATACATTAAAGAAGAAGCAAAGGATAAAATATGTGTAAAATATACTAATCGATAATACTTTGGACATTTATCTAATAAAGATAATATTAATAACAATGTTTTCACTGATATAAACTCTCTCCCCTGTATTAATACTGTTAATGGTGTATTATTCTTCGGATATTTCGACCAATGGGATAACCATGTCACTGGTATCCATACAGGTTTTAAATTAATATTATGTATAATTTGACAACATGCCTTTAATGTATTTAATAGTAATATTGCATTATCAGGATTCGTCATGGTTAATATGAATAATAATTCATTTTCTACTTCATTTCTCGATAATCCACGATAAATGAAACCAGGATTTTCTATACCAATATAATAGATTAAATCACATATTTGTGATTTAATATATAATAATGGCGATTTAAGACATCGCAAGATTAAACCAATAATTGTTTCTTCATTAACTAATTCTAATTTTGCAATGAATTCTATCATTGATTTAACCAAATAAATCATTGGTTTATAGTTAATTGCATCTGTTGGACAGATAAAATTTAATGATTCGATAATATTTGTTGCATAGGTAATCATTTTACGACGTACTGTACGATCGAAATGTGATAATGCTAATAAAGCAGACACAGCAGAGTAATGAAGATCCATATTAACAATATCTTCAATAATGACAGGATTACTGGAAGAAAATTCATCTGGATTATTACCACTTGCACTTGGACGAAAGTTCAGAGGATTTTCAATCATTGCAAGTAAATCAACGGAACTAACACGGAAAGCAATGTTAGCAAAAAGACTAACATTATCACGTGTATTTAACAATAAATCATCATCAGAAGCCCCTCGGTCCATCTCATTCTCATTACTATTGTTATTATTGTTATCTCTCGCAACCTCATCCGCTGCACTCATCATGGAAGAACTTGCTTGGCTCGCAGTAATATCACGAAGGCGTTCGGGTCGTGTAGTTAATAATAAATGTAAAAATTCAGCAAAATGAACAGAATGCTCAAAGGAACCTTTCTCCCGTACAAATATTGTTAATAATTGAATACACTTCCTTGTCATACCATAAATAGGTTTAATATTATATAAATTATCAACTGATTTATTACGATCATTCACCGATGATCCCATACGATCAATAGCAACAGCATTAATTGGTAATTTTGAAGTGGATGAAGATGAATTAGGTTGTTGTTGATAGATTAATCGCCATAATAAATCATAAATATAATTCGATTCATACATTTTCTTTAATAAATCTTGTAAATCGAAGAAATGAACTAATAAATATAAAAATAATAATCTTTGACAATTTGTATCAATCGTATGTAATTCCCAATTCACGATTAATGTTTCAATAATCGAGATATTGGAAAGAAGATATTGTTTAAATGATTGTATTAATTGAATACATTCATTATATTGAGAAACAGTTGATAATTTTAAAGCATTTTCATAATATCGACGGAGTTCAAGTTTATTGTCATTGTCTTCTTTATTATTCCCACCTTCAGAGGCTTCTAAATTGTTAACTTCTTCTTTTGTGAAGGTATTTTTTCTTGATAAAGAAAGGAATTTCCGTCCTGTAGTGGAAGTTGGTGTTTGAGGTGAAGAACCGGGCTGCTGCGGAGCATTGGGAGAAGTAGGGTTCAATTGATCGATGGAGACAGAGCGATCACTATCATTGGTAATAGAACGGCGCAATATACTTGGAATTGTTGATAAATCATCACAACCGACCAAATAATACAAAGAATTTCGATCCTTGCTATCAAAAAATCGATTGTTATTCAACATTCCACCCGCTACTTTAGTGCTTTCTGTAGTATTCTGCGGTTCATCAGCGCCGCCGTCTTTTTCTTTTCCTTCAGTAATCGCTTCCTTTCCAGGTTGTTGCTGTTGCTGTAATTGCTCTTGTCCAAATTGATTAATTAATTGATTTGAAATATGTAAAAATTCAGCATCTAATAAATCAATTTTAGGAATTTCCCAACAATATTCACAACCTTTAAATAATAATACAATAATATCTATCATTGAAGGAAGATAATATAAATTCCATTCTAATGGTGATTTTGATTGTAAAATTGGTAAAATTGATTGAAATAATTGTAATTTCTCAGTAGTATATTGCGTAATATCAGAAACAAGATGTAACGATGTTTCCATCTTAAATAAAATACGATAAATGAAATTGCATTTGATAACCTTTGTTGATGATGTTATTAATACAACTCCATGTGAGCCTTTCGTTTTCCTCTTTTTCTTCTTCTTACTACGACTTGTTTCATCAGCGACAACTCCTTCCTCCTCAATCTCATCAGAACCGCTGCTTCCTTCAACTTCATCATTTTCTTCTCTCCTCTCACCATTTCCTTCCCCTTCTTCCTCATCTTCCTCCACTTTCGTGGTAATGGTTGAAGGAGAAGGGAAAAGTTCTTTAATATTAATAATTAAACTTTGAAACATCTTTAAAAAGAATTGTTGATCAATATAAGAGCCAATTGGAGAATATTTCTGTTCTTCATAGATGTAAGGTAAATCAATTTCATATAATAATAAATAAAATTCCATAATTACTTCATTGACACTTAAGTAGTTTAATTGAACAATATTAATTAATTTAGTCACAGGGAAATAAATTTTTAATGATTGACGTGTTTCTTCATCAATAATAAGTGCATTAAGTGAAGAAATTGCTTCACGTAGAATTAATTCTTGTGGCGATAAACGTGTTATACTTGTAGAGGTCACAAGAGTGTTCTCGGAAGGAATTGAGTTATTTTGAATAATGCGAAGAATGGCAGTAAATAATTCAGTATTATTAAAAATAAATTTTGCATTGTTTGGTTGAATGGTTGCTAATGATCTTAATAGATTTAAAGTGTATGTAATAGTTTTATCTTTGATTTCTTGTTTTGTCGAACTGGTCTTCTGAGCAGAAGGACTTCGATTACCTTCTTCGATCGAATCTGGGATTGTTTGAAAGGATTCGTGTTGGTCAATTGTTAAACCCATTAATAGAAAGTCCAATGATCGGTATAGGAAATAGCTAGCATTAGAATCAGATCCAATCAAAGCGAATGCGCTTGCAAGGAAAGGCATAGCTGTTGTCACTGAAATCGGTTCTATCCGACTGCATTCCCCAGCGAAGTGAATTAAAGCAATATAACAATCGTCATTAATTAATCCTGGGATTTTACTCACGAGTGTTGATCCTGTGGAAAAGAAAGATTACAAACCAGAATAACGTCAAGATCATTTTCACTTACCAATTTCAAATATTTTCGCCGCGGAGAATCCATACTCATTAACAAGTAGTCGAAAAATATCAATCACTTGATTATACACCGTAAATTCTAATAAAAGCTTCAGTAATGTCTCATGAAATAAATGAATTAAATTGTTATTATTTCTCATTCCTTCGACTAATTCAGGACTCTCTTTGCCACCATACGCTAATATCATGTATAATGTCCAAAGAGCTTTCCCTTGAAGTTGTAAATCATTGAGCTCGTATTTTTCAATCAAGATTAATATTCCTTTAACTGTACTAATGTCCCATCGAGCATTTTTCCATTGTTGTAAATATTTATGATTTTCTGCAGAAATGTTGATTATAGTAGGGAGAATATCTTTTAGCTTGCTTCCAGCTGAAAACACCTTGACAATTGATTCTACATCCACAATGACAGGTTGGGCATATCGATTTCCGAATCGATCCATTTTATCCAGGTGAGGCTTTCCGTTTACCTAGAGCAACTTTGAATGAACAGATGCTTTGCCCAAAAGAGAGATAGGTATGATAAGTTCCAATGAACCGCAAAACAAAAGAAATGGCTTTCGAAGATGCAAGAGTCACCTCTTCGTAAATCACAACAAAGATCTCTTTGATTTTGGACACAAAATAGTCGAGTTTTCCAGGTGTCGAGATTGTGAACTTTTGTGATGGATTGAATAAGTGCTTTATATACCTTAGTTCGCACCCTCCCTCAACCAACGGTGGCAGGTTCACACCTGCACTAAAACGGGCGACTAGCTCAATTGGTAGAGCGTACGCTTAGCATGCGTGAGGTAGGGGGATCGAAGCCCCCGTTGTCCAAAGCTTTTTTTCCT